>JAECUM010022135.1:0-52635 GCA_016617855.1 Megalonaias nervosa | reverse complement strand
AGAACGACGATGGTAATGGTGTGCACTTCTTTCAGGGGACATCTTTGGTGCATAAAATACACTAAAGGCCACGGCTCGACATGCGTCCTTTTATCTTATTTTCTTTTTTTGGAGTAGATCAAAGAGCTTGTAATCTATCTTTTTGACGAAATCATCTACGAACTCTTTGTTAAAAAATCCTCCCCTTTGGTTGCTCCTCTTTTTCTTTAGACGAGTATGTCTTTTCAGAGGGTGACGTCGATGCTTGTCTTAGCGTTTTTTCGGATGTCGGGTCAAACGACGAGACTGTCCTTTTCTTTTTCCTTTTTCTTTCTAGGCAGGAGAACGACGATGGTAGTGGTATGCACTTCTTTGAGGGAACATCTTTGGGCATTCAGGGCAAAAAAAACACTAATCCCCATCGTTTACCCAGGTTTTTTATACTAGAATGTGTCGCCACTGATTGTCGGTTCGTCGTATCATTTTCATGGCAGGCATAACGCGTCGTGAAGGGGTTCGCAAAGGACGAAATAAGGACAGTTCTTGCTTGGATAAATCCAGTAAACTCTGTAAGATGCCCGATCTCTCTTGGACTTTGATTTTGGAGGCAGGTACTTTGTGAACAGCTGCCACTACAGCTAAAGAGCAGGAGTGTGTCACCGCTGGAGGAGAAGTTCTTGGAGACACGGGTTTCCAATTTTTCATCAAATTAGGAAAGACACGTTTCAAATCGGGCTTGGCAGGCATCACCAGCAACGGAGAAGTGGAAGAAGCTGAGGCTACTGGAGAAGTGGTTACCATCGCTGCAGGTCGTGGTTTGCGAATGTAAGGTTGCGTCCTGGCCGCAGTACCTTTCTTGCGAGTAGAAGCTGTTTTCTGGGAGCTTTTCCTTTTCTTTTTCTGTGTCTGCGACCTGGTCTTGACACAACTGCTCTTTTTCTTCTGCGTACCTTTGGGCCGGGGAGTGGCTTTTTTCTTGGGGATCCCATTTTAAGAGGGAGCGAATGATGACATCTCCTAGAGAACCGCTACCTCCGGGTTTCAAAATGATTTGCTTTTTGGTCTGAGTGTCGATGCGGGGATCTGCCAATTGCGTCAAGGCTACTTTGTTTCTGTCAAAACAGCGTTTGGTTTGATGTGGAATGTGAATGATGCCTTGCAGTAATTGACGTGCTGTCGTAAGACATTGAGACTGACTTCTAAGACACGAGCACGTATTTGTTGATTTTTTTCGCGGCGATGCCGTACAAGGCACGAATCAATTTGACGGGAAGATGAAACTGAAGGGACGTCATGTTGACGCCATGTGAGACAGACCAAAAGGGCCTGAGGTTTTTCTAGACTTTTTTGTTGAAGTTAAGTCGACGGGGACGTGTACACGACAGGTCCTTCGTCTTGGCACCAGTGGTGAAACAGATGGGTACGAAATCGCAAATAATCGAGGTGGGTGGGTTTTAAATCCACGAGTAAATAGGCGTATGGGGTTTGAGTGTCATCGTCGTACACATGTGACAGCTAAGGCGTTCCTAACTGTTTGGCTATGACTTGCACTTGCGATTTATCTCTAGGACTTTTAAACAAGACCACGTAATGAGCATTGAGACTGATGGTGCGATGGGCTTTACTTTGTTGAAACAAATTTTGGGTGATGTAAATGACACTGGCACTACGAAGATGCCCTTTGCGCGTAAACCAGAGTTTAATTTCTTCTTCGTCTTCTCCTAACATGTCGTTGAAGGGTTTGACTGGGGTCAGACACGATCCCGTCGTCTTCGCCAGAATGCCTTCCACAAAGACGATGGAATCGACATGACTTTCTCGCAGGAGGTTGTACGCCGATTGCCACACTTTGTAACGCCACACGATCCGTTGCGGTGGACGATCGATCAAATGATGTTTGTGTTCGATCAAACGTTTGACAAATTCGGTTTTGCCTGAACCGCTGGGTCCAGCAATAAACATGTTAAAGGGATGGCTAAGATACAAGGCCTCCCAACTGGCACGATCTAAGTTTTGACAGTAAATGAGGAGTGAGCAGAGATAGCAGAAGTAGCCATAGTGTAGGGAATGTTACTTTTGACACGAAGACAGACAAGACAAGAGTTTTTATACTTTTTTTCAACAAATGTTTAAAATGGAACAACAAGAAAGACAAAAATTCATAAAAGCCAAATGGTTAAGTACATGGATAATATACACATCAAAACGATCAAAGTGGAATATAAACAAGTCTCTGTACAACATTTTTGGTAACGAAGGTGTGGTGTCCTAGGATTAGTTTGTAATGTTCTTAGAGTCTCTACACGTGTCACAGTCACACATTGGTCCATGTCGATGACAGTCCTGTCCTGAAGGGAGTGGTTTTCCTCGGTGATGGGTTCTTCTTCTGGCACTGTCACTAACACAGGTTTAAAAGTTACTTTTTCACTGAAAGTTTGAATTTATGATCACAAATCTTGGGCATAGTGTGCCACTTCTTTTGCCCAAGCCTCGAAGCCCAAGCGTTTCCAGTCACGTACATGTTTCCATTGAGGGTGTAAGTCACAAGCTACACACACATCGTCGTAAATATCTTCAGTACTTAAAAGTTGACGAATCTTGTTTTACCTTAGAGGTCGAGAAGTATCGAGATCAAAGCGCAAGTCTTTGAACAGAATGAGTCTCTCGTGTGCATTAAAAGGTACCAGTTTCATGTTTTTTTGGTGGTATATACTGTTCGTAAAGAGTCCACAAAGAATCGGCTGGTAAACGAAATCCCAGAAAGCAAATCACTAAGACACACACTACACGTCGACCCCAATTCAATGGAGACAGTTCTCGTAAAAGGCAATGGTAATCCTCCACCGTTTGAATATTGTCATTGATTTCCTTCCACGGAATCTGTTGTATCACAACTGATAATGGTCGTGGCATGGTAGCCAGTTTTTATACCCTCTTTGTTGTAAGGTAATAAGTGTACCTTTTGAACAGAATCGGTTTTATTTTAGTTTCGTACCAAAATTGTTTAGTCACTAACTCACATACCACACGTCGTATAGAAGTTTCCTCTTGAACCAAGATTTGTTGGTGTAAAAGAGTTTGGTAATCCTCTAACTCGTCCTTTGGAATTAGTTGTATTATGATCACCTTGTAAGTAGAATGAGTAGCATCCAATACTTTATGAATCTCAAGTGATTCATCAATGTCTGACCATTGGAACGCTTTCAAATGAATCAGCCCTCTTATACCATTCAGGTAGCGGTGGTTCCAACATTGGTAACGTAACGGATGCAATTGTTCTTTGCGTTGGACTTGTATTTTGACCACCTCTCGGTAAATGCGTTCTCTCAACTCCACAGGCAAACCACGAATGTTCTCTTGTAAAGTATCCATCAAGAGATTACTAAGGTCCCACTAAACGTAAGTAGTGACAGTGTGGAGACCATCGAGCATGTTCCAAGTAAGCGGAATCTTTCTGTTCCCACTGGTGAAGTGACATCGCAACTGAAGCACTTGACTTTATCCCCTTCGCCCAAGTAAATAAATCCGGCTCTGGCAAATTCTTTGGGGGTAGGTCCTCCCAGATATTTAGGCCACTTTCCTTGGAAGGTTTGGAATCGACTTTCAAATTAACAGTATTCAGTCAAACGCACAGGGAACGAATATTCTTCTTTCACGGGTTCATTTCGATGAGGGTACGGTGAAATCCGTAGGAGTTTGCTCAGGGTTGGATGACATCCACAAGGCGGTAGACGCATGGTTTCACGTGGACATTGACAATCAAAACCAGTAAAGTGAAAGGTGTACGATAACGAGTGGCATCGCTTTCGCATCCATCAGGTTTGACACGCACAGCATCACTTTCCATGGTAGGTATGGTAGTAGTCATAGCAAAGTTCCCACTATGTCGTACTGAATTGCTGAGATCACACCGTACGGCATCACTGCAAACGCAAGGTACAGCATCGCACTCGAGTTTTGTCTCGCTTGATACTTGCTGTTTGAAAGTATTCATCTTTCTCGGTTAGTGTTGGTAGCAACAATGAACTATTGGTCTTGGACGTTGTCACTTTTTATATGCTGACCAATATCGACGTGACCGTACGGTAAAGTGAAGTGGTTGGGAAGTCTCACTCTCTTCTGGTACACGATTTGATAGGCTTCTTCCAAAGGTCGACTGACGATTAGGTGTGTGGCTAAACGTACAATCTTGTGAGGCTGGTTGATGGTCACTTTAAAATCTGGATCCTCTCCAGACTGCAAGGCCTTTTTCAGCACGCCAAAGTACACCACATGACTGGTGCGATAATTGAGAGTCAATTCTATCGTTTTACGCTCGGTGTGCACTTCTCCTTGTGGGTTCCGGTATTCGTAGCCGTAATTTTTAGGACCGCCACTAGCAAAACTTAGAATCTTGTCGTTGGGGTACTCGTCCGTCCAGGCTCCTAAACGGTCTCCTTCGATGACAGGATGACGTTGACCCAGGCGATCGATGTAGATGCAACTGTCAGTGTCAAAATACGTCACACGATCTCATAATTGGTGTAACGCTTCCTACAATTTTAAGCGATCATGGGCTGTCACGTAGGCCGGAATGATGACATTTCCAAATTCGTCGGCCTCTTCAAAGTCCAGTACTTCTTCCTAATTGACTAAGATCAAGTCCTCACGAACGACGTCCAAGTGTTTCATGTATCTGGTTTTGTCGTGAATCATCTGGAAGTAGCGGGAAGGTTCTGTCAAATGCTTCGTCTTGGGTAAACACGGTCGTTGTGCCTTTTTGCCCCAAAAGCAAGTTAGTATCACTTTGGCAAACGATCGCCTTCCTTCGTTTTTCTCCACGTGGTCTAAAGTGATGCCTTCCTGCTCCCAGTAATTATCTTTCAATTTCATTTGGTCTTCGGGAGTGTGGTACCAGTAAGGATAGCCGCTGGCTTCTTGCTTCAGTTTCAAAAAGGCATCCACGTAGTCTGCGAAAATGCCTTTCTGAGTCTGGTCGCTCTTGTGGTACTGTCCTGTCTTGGGAAAGTGGTAAATTTCGTACACTTCTAACAGTTGGTATCCCAGGTCCAGAGCTTTATATGATTCCACGCTGACCCACAATCCTGTCAAGGCGCGTTCTTCCTGGGTGTGCTGACAAGGTTGGTCTTGGTTGCACGTTTATGCACAAGTACGGCACAAGGGAAACATCAGTTTTCCTTGGCAATGGTGAGGTAAAACGGGATGATACAAGTCCATGGGCGGCCAAAGTTTGCATTTGCTCAGTCCTTCGTATTATCGAATGTTGTCCAGGTCGATGTGTTCCGTCAGCAAATGTGTATGCCCTGAGGAAAAGCGACAATATTTTCACACGTAAGGATACAGCGAACACACTTCCAGATATTTGATTTCTTCTCATTTCGCCTCGTCGGCGTGGTACAGCAACCAGGTGGCATTCGTCCGTCCTCCATACAAACTGTCCCGCGGATTCATTGGGTCCACCAACTTGTACTATCCACGATGCGTTTAAACTCGGGATCGGTTTTCAAACGGTGATCGTACTCGTGTTCTCACATTTTCACCACTTGGTATCCTTGCTGTTCTAACTTCAAGCGTCGCTGACAAGTGGCCTGGTACAAGTCTTCCATGGTACATCGTAAAAACTCATTTTTGGTGTCACGTTGAGGGTAACAGATGGAACATCCGTGAAATAAGCAACCGTTAAACTCGTATACCATCTTGGGGTTTTCTAAGTCCCAGCCGTCCATCGAATACCTTCCGATGATCTTTTCATCTCCTCCGTTGCGGACGTGTTGGATCCATTTGTCTTTCTTGTCGCACAAGTAATGTAGCCAGCGTATGGCTTTGACCGAGTATTGACGCTTGACAAAGTTCGTCGTTTGAGGGCTTATGACAGCCAGGGTTTTTTTCAGACATGAATTGTTTGCGGTACACTAAGGAACACGCTTTGGCAATGGTGCCGGCTTCTGTCAAAGGATCGATCCCTCCGTGTTCCATGAATAATTCTCGAAATTGTCCACAGCAACGCCGTAATATGTCCACGTCGGAACGACAATACTTTAAAAAATTTTCCTGAAAGTCGATGGCGTCCGAGGCGTGAGTGTGGTACCAAGCGTAGAAAGCTTCTCTTGTTCGGTGCGCATGTTGTCAGGGTCGTAGTAGAGAGCATCAGGCAAATGGGGTAGAACGGCGTGTTGATTAGCTTCGGTATTGAAAAAGTGCGAAAAATAGCCTTAGGCATTCGACACAATGGCATGGCCAAGTAACTGATAGAATCTATAAATCATACTTGTCCCACTTGCATGTAAATGAGTTTGGCTCCGTTCAAAGTGACGTTATGACGCTCGGTGCTTTGTTCCATATAGTATTTCAGAAGAAATTGTCCATCACATCCCGAGAAATTGTGAGCCATCACCGTGGCATTACGATGACAATCTCCGTAATGTTCAATGTCCTCTTGGCTCCACTTCTCGTCGATATGGTCTAATATCCATCGGGCGAAATCGGCCAGCGTGTTCGGTCCTCGAAAGATATTTTCTCGTCCTCCAGGAATCTTGCTACAGTTGGAGCAATGACAAAAACTCGGTTCTTGGATGCACTTCTCGCACGCTCGGTGAGCCACGCAAAAACTGGGAATGTGAATGCCGATATCTTGCATGCATTCGAAATCGAAAAAGATGAAATTCCCTTTATTCTGGTCATCTTCCTCTTGATGTTTGGAATGGTATTTTTGAATGTAGCATTCGTGTTCCAAGTCCACGATTTCGCCAATGTGACATCGTTTCTTTCCTGAACATACGTGTGCCTTGGCACTATTGGTACGTATGCCTTGTCCACAAGTAGGGCACAGTTGCAGGAGCTGACAAACACTTTTCCGCTGTGAACCTTGCGTCTTCAAATGTTGTTGGTAACAGGTAGGGCTGACAAAAGTAGGCTTACAGTCTGAGCAATGCACCCGTTGTTGTCCTTCGTCAAGACAGGGTTTAGAGGCTAAATATCCCTCACATTTCGATCCACAATGCTTGTGTTGCTCTCGATTATTATAACCATAGTCACATTTCTCACAGTAATAACTGTATCCCAGGAATGGCGTGATACTGGAAATGGCATCAAAATGTTCATCGTGATGATAGACGTGAATATATTTTCCGTCTTTAAAATATTTGCCTCGAAACGACAGAGGTCCGCGTACTTCTTGAGGGTGTACTTTCAAGGTGTCGCGTGGAGCCAAGATGTCTTGCAGTTTTTGCATTTCAGGAATGCCGCAGGGTGTGTCTTTGGATATCCCAGCTTGCTGTAACAGGAGTTCTGCTTCTCTTCGTTGTTTGGTTCGGTCCGATTGTTAAATAGTTTTCCAGGCTCTTTTCCATTCTGTCGTGTCGTTCTTGTCGGCATACGTTCGTCCCACCTCGATGGCACAGGCTAAACACAACTTGTCTTGAGGGTTGATGTGCGAAGGTCGTCTACCAATAATTTCTTTTTGCGTCCGGTCCCTTGGGGATGAGACACTTGGGTCATGAACAGTGTCGCTTTCCATCGGTGATGTGAAACTTGTTGGATTGTTGTACGTGCTGAATCTTGTCGATGACTTTGGAAGGTATCAATTCTGATGGGTTGCTAAACTCGATCCAAACGGGAGACTTCAGACTGTCGTGATAAAGGGAAAGTCTCAAGCGATCGTCTTCTTTGGCTTGACATTGCTGTTTCAATGTGGTTAACAAAGAATCCCACACGTCAGTGATGAACCCTTCTGCATTCTCCAACATGAAATCTTTAAACTTCACTGTGTAAGTGTAGGCCATGGTTCTAAATTTTCTAGAGGAGCGTTAGTGCGTCTCTCGAATGTGATAGTAATTTTCAAGGTTTAGTGGTGGTGGACTTTGGTTTGGTGTAGACTCTCTGGGTCTGGATTTTGGCTCACTCATGTCATCTTCAAAATCGCTGGCATGAATTTGAGCTAAGACTTCAGCTACTGTGAGAGGCGATAGGTCACGTTTCTGTCTCTTACTTTCTTTTCCTTTCTGCACGAGATGATGCGATCGTTCCATCTTAAGTGCAAAACGTAAAATGACTAATTTGAAACGCCATGGGTCCCTTTATATCCATGTCAGACCAGTGTATATATAAAGGGCCAGTGTCTTCCCTCCAAGTATTCATTTCACTCTCAAGCCTACCAGAACGATGGAAGAGGCAACACAGATTGAACTTCTGATCAGAGCTTTGCGAGGTGTCATACGAAGGTTTTCTTCAGACAAGCCGACGGACTACTCCCCCTCCTTTCGAGATAAAAGTCAAGATACTTGCTATATCTGTCAGAAGAAAGGGCATTGGTCTTCAGAATGTCCAGACCGTCAAAAAAGCAAGACAGGTGTCAAAAGAGACAAAAGTCAAGATACCTGTTATTATTGTCGAGAGAAAGGACATTGGTCTTCAGTCTTCCCTAAGAAAAAACAGGAGGAAGAGAGGGCTTCCGAACAGGAAGAAGAAGAGGTACCCTCCCAAAAGGAAGAACCCAGACACGTCCAGAAAGAGAAAAAAGAGAAGAAAAGAAAACGAGAAGAAAGTGAGGAAGAAGGAAAGGAAAAAATGTGATGTGAAGAAATTCATAAAAAGGAGATAGTGAACAAAGACACTGAAGAAGTCTATGAACCTTTTAAAGTGTTGTGTTGTGACATTGGATTGTAAATTTGTACCAGAATAGACCAGAAAGAAAAACGTAAATGTCTCTTGGTTTTGATTTTTAGAATAAGGACCTACACTCATGCACTCACACGCGTACATCATGGGGTAAAAAAGAGATTTTGAGTTTTAATTGATTTTGGCAAAATGAATACTATCTCTTTTCGAAAGATGTAGTTGGCCCTGTAAAGGGCCGTTGGGTGTTTGTTTTTTCTATTAAAAAAACAAACTCAGGAACGGGAAGCAATGAGCTTTAACTCCCTTATCCCTTTGCCACGGCCAAGGCCTTCTTCTGGACCTGCTTCTGTCGATGATTTGATAGAAATCACTAGGGTGGGTATCTCAGGCGTAGTAGATGTGTTGACGAGGTTGGGCTGTTTGGCTCGGGAAGGTCTTTTTCTCTTGGGTCGGAATAAAGAAGTCTGATACATTTCTTTCAGACTCCTTAACTCTGCCAAAATGTCTAAGAGTACCGTCACCGTTTGACTTTCACCGTCCTCCTTTTCTCCTAGAACTTGTTTCTTCTTCTCTTCTTCTTCTTCTTCTTCTTCTTCTTCTTCTTCTTCTTCTTCTTCTTCTTCTTCTTCTTCCTGCCGTTTCATTCTTGCCTCTTCTTCTTCACGCTGTTGCTATTGAAGGAGAAAGGCTTGTTCTGCTTCTTTCTGCTGCTGTAAAATTTTCTCCAATTCTTCTTTCTGTCTCTGTTTAAAATCCTCGACTTGTGATAAGGAAGGAGAAGGTGGCGAAGGTGGTGGTACTGGAACAAATTTTTGCGATGAAGAGAGAAAATCCACTAAATCCCAATTAAAATTGATCTCTTCTGGAAGTGGGTCCGTGTTGGCTTTGGTAGCCGCTGCTATGCCATCACTTCTCGTCTCCACGGCTGGTGCACCCCAATTAATCGTCTTCTTACTTTCCGTCATGTTCTAACTCTGTCGCATGGATTCACTGCGTAGAGACGCTAGCGCATCTATACAGGGAATGTGACGTCACAGGTAGCTCTCTTCGGACTGGAAGACAGACTCCGCTCTGTGACTGAATCTTTTAAGGTGTGTTTGGATTGGTGAAAGAACTCAGTCCGTTTCGATCCGCTCGTCCACTATAAATAACCGCGGTTCACTTCATTCCCTTCACCTGTTTTCGCCACAAGATGTGGACTATCGTAGCATCGTCTGCCATTCTATCGTCAATGTTGTTCAACCCGGACTATCCCATGTATGTCAGATCATCATGGGCTGTCACCTAGATGACTAATACAACCCATTGGAAATGAAGGATCTATGTGGAGAGACAAGGCTGTCTGAAGAGAGTCTTAATTTACGGTCCAGAGGTTAGACGAAGTTTAAGGAAGAGAAGAAGACCTATGCGATGCCCTCTATGATAACGGAATGGTGTTAACAAAAATAAACAAAACAAAGGCCCCTTTCAGGGCCAGTTCATTGCCTCGATAAGATTTACTCTCTTGCCTAAACAAATTTTTAGTTGATTTTATATGTTATGTGTGATAGATTTATGTTCATAAATATATGTATGTGTCATATATCTATTCCTATGTCTATCTTTTGATAGTACTTGATTGAGGTCAGCCCCTTGCAACATTGTTGCCAATGTCCAGTACCGTGACGTCACCCTATCTGTTCCATTCCTATTGTACCTATACGAAACTCAACCTATCTTCAACGTTCCCTTGACGCTATAGTGGCCTAGGGTAAATTTTGACGCTATAGTGCCTGGACACCTTTTTGACTGGATTTCCCATTCACGCTATAAATTTGGACGCTATGCAGCCCCACGACCATTTTGACTGGGTTTTCCATTGACGCTATATTGCCCTCACATACCACTGATGAAAAATGACTTCTTTTACATTGTTTAAAAAAAAAAAAGAAGCAAAATTAGAAATTATATGCTTACCAAATTTAATATGCAAATTAAGAACAATGTATTGGAAACTGACAATGAAACAGGGATCTTAATGAAATGTTGTAACCTTCATAAGATAGTTGGCTTTGTTAATGAAAATATGCTATACAATAATACAAAATATGTTATTACTTATAACAACTATGATAACTACAGTCTGCCCTGGGTTTGCTCTATTGAATTAATATCGTGCAATAACGAAAGATTACTTCTTGTTTGTATTTCTTTGTGGAAAACACGGTGAAATATTTGCATTAATTTATTATTATTATTATTATTATTATTATTATTATTATTATTATTATTATTATTATGTAGTAGTAGTAGTAGTAGTAGTAGTAGTAGTATAAGCCTTATAGACCCCATTCTCTTTCTTTATCTGCTTTGTTAGTGTCAACTTTATGGGATTTTTCTTCTTGTTTTCTTGTTGTTTTGTTTTGTTTTAACTCTGAGCTATCTAATAATAAGCTGTTATTTTTTTTTATTTATTTGGGGTTTTTTTTGGAGGGGGGGGGTCTTTTCTTTCATTGTTGTTGATTTGATTGTTTAGCAGTCAGCGCATATGAGGCCACTTACTAACCAACCTAGCTGGTCCGGACCTTTTTAATCAGGTGGTACGAAAACCTAACTGTGAGGCAGACGAACTGGGTTCGATTCTCGACTGCGACACTTTGAATTTGTCTCCCTGTTACATGGGGGGAGGGGGGCTTGCCAAATCTCTCAGCAACTGGTGGCCAGGTTGGGAATGGGGTTACACCAATCTGGGAGGTGAATCAATGTGACGTTTGAGGACAAATATCAAGGTAAATGAGTAGTGCAGCAGTCTAGGTATATGAGGCCACTTACTAACCAGTTTAGGTGGTTAGGTCCTTTTAGTCTAGTGTTATGCAAGTACGTGTATGTGAGACAGACGAACCTGATTCAGTTCTCTACCGCTATACGAATCTGTCTCCCCTCCTGTTGCAATGCATTGATGTTCAAAGTTAAGTATAAAGGAAAAGACAGAACATTAAATCTCCAAAGAATAGAATGATCTTCCATCGATAAAAAAGAAAACGACTATCAAGAAAACTGTTTTGGGATTTTATTTTCACGTTTATGTATTCACGTTTCCAAATTTGTCTCATGCTGTGGTAGATATGATAGGATGCTCTTATGAGAAACGTAACGTATTCCAATCTGCTATGACGTCATCTCCTGTTACATTTCTGGACGCACAGACAGAAGTTTTGATGTGGCTTCTGTACAATCGAATGCTATTGATTCATCCGGTGTTTGTGTGTTTCACGCAAAAATTAATGGTCTATTTGGAGCAGTGACACACAGATTTATCTAACTTTTAGTGGTGGAGTATTTTATCATCGTTGTATAAATATGTATTGGTCAAAATAGTTACCGGTTTCCGCAGAGGCAAATTAACTCGGATTACCCGGTACATGTAAATTATCGATCAAGGGAGCCTGGAAAAAAAGTTAAATTTTTTTAAACGGCTTTGAGAATGCTATTTTGTTTTCTCCAGATAATGAATATTGTAAGTTCGAGCATGATATAATCATTCAGCAGTAGAAGCTCCTATTAGACTTGGCAGAGCTTTCGTTTCTTTAATAAATTATTACATTCGCAGCGGCACGTTGATGTATCCATTTGGATCTAGTCCTACAATATAGGACCTCGACCCTGATATTTATGTTTTGGGCGTCAAGGTCTTACTGTCTAAATAGCGGCGGTATGTAGCTTGTTTTGATGTCAACTAACATCATAACAAAAATCAAATTTACAGGAATATCTCACACTGGGCAACCCATAACAACGCTTTTCAACAAATTACGGTCATATTGTTTTAGTCAGACTTTACTTACTCTGGTGTCTTTTTTCTAATAAATTCAAATTCTCACACAAACAAATGAACCAGTTTTCAAGTTTTGTTGGCCTACATTTCAGTTGGCTGGAAATCAGTGGAAGCTGGGAATGTAGAAATTGGGTTAAGTTGAAGTATGCTTCTTTAATGAAACGAATAAAAATAAATTAATATTGCAGAAAGTGTTTAGATAGCTTCGTTTCATTCAAGATTCTTTTCATCCTTTTAACTGATTTTAGTATTCCTGGTAACCATCACATTCCATCCAACTGAAATGTAGGCCAATGGAACTTGAAATCATGCCCATTTGTTTGTGTGGGAATTTGAATTTATTAGAAGAAAGACATCAGAGTATGTAAAGTCTGGCTAAAATGTTATAACTTTCGTTTGTAGAAAAGCGCTGAAATGGGCTGCCAAGTGTGTGAGATATTCCTGAAAATTTGACCTATCATTCCAGTGTTAATCGACATTGGAACACGCTACACAGCATCATTATCTGGGCATTAAGACCTCGACGCCCAAAACTTAAATATCACGGTCGAGGTCCTATGTTGTAGGGCTAATATGGACCCAAATAAACTGAAACCAAAGCAACACAAAGAAATGTATAGGACCCAGATGTCACTAAAACTGAGCCAAAATGCAACTACAGTCCTACCCGTTTATGTCGACATCCTCGGGCCCAAGGAAATATTCTCGACATAGGCGGATGTCGAGATAAGTGTTGGGGGGGAGGGCGTCTGAAAAAAAGATACAAGTTAAATTCGTCAGTAAGGGGTAACCTGTCGTCAGTGAGTAGCATTTACACTTTGAGAAAAAAAACAATGCAAATTTTGATTACATGAAGACAAAACCAGTGTGAAATACACTTATATATTGACAAATTACATTTTGGTTACCTTTGTGTAATAAAATCCACAATAAAATATTGCATCGGTCACATCCTGAGATGAAAAATATTCACTAATATTCAGTGTCGGCAAAAGCACATGGTTGCATAGTTGTTATTTACACGCTTCAAGTACATGTACTTAAATTGGCCTAGATTTTGGTCAGTCTCTTCCCATCTTATTGAGGCTACCAAGCGGATGGGGCTATTCACAAGGAAATGAAAAACTGTCATCAAGTTGGTTTAAACAGTACTTGTATTTAGTTACAGAAATCATCGTGAAAAGTACATAAAAGCGAACAAGAGATATGCGGCTGATATGATTAATGAAGGCATAATATTGTATACATTGACGCATGCTAATGAGGTATTAAAAGAAAATGATTCTTACAATACAAGATTGTAACAATGTCAGTTCAAGTGGTATACATTTAAAATTTTTCACAGACATCATTGCGAGATGCCCCACCCTCAACTTCCTTAACTGCCAGATATTTAGTTTCCAGAGACTGTAAATTTAATCTGCGTTTACACTGCCGTTGGTAGCCATCGTAAATATAAATAAAGTTAAAAAGGAAACTTTCACAGCACAATAAACTTGTTTTGATCACTGATTACTTTGGAAAATGCAAGAATCATATCAGATTTCATTGCTTTTATTTAAGTCGCCGTGAGAGGCCAAATTTATAGGACCAAACAAAAAAGCCTGTTTTTTTTTTTATCCGACCGCAACATTGAAGCCTGGCGGCAAGATCAACTAATTGTTGAATAAAGTACAGGTCAGAACTGGCAGCTGGTCGACATCAATGATAAGGCGGTAAAATTAAAGCCTGGCAGCAAGATCAACTAACTGTTGAACAAAGTATGGGTCGGAACTGGCAGCTTGTCAACATAAATGATTTGAAAACAAAGGATTTGTTCAAGCTGGGACCAAGGGCTTCTGTCGACATAAATGATTAGGCAAGAAAATTAAAGCCTGGCGGCATGATCAACTAATTGTTGAACAAAGTTTGGGTCGGAACTGGCAGCTGGTCGACATAAATGATAAGGCAGTAAAATTAAAGCCTGGCAGCAAGATCAACTAACTGTTGAACAAAGTATGGGTCGGAACTGGCAGCTTGTCAACATAAATGATTTGAAAACAAAGGATTTGTTCAAGCTGGGACCAAGGGCTTCTGTCGACATGTACGTTTATTTTTTATCTCGACGTCGACATAAGCATGACAATATTGGTAGTAATAGTAGACCAAGGGACCGGGACTTTGCTTTTTTCTCGAAATAGGCAGCTTGTCGACATAAGTGATGTTGATATAAGCGGGAAGGACTGTAATTGGTTCAAATGGAACTTTTTACCATCGTCATCAAGCATTTATTTGGCAACTTAATCTACTCAAAAGAAAATTACCATAATGATCAAGTGTACATAGAGATTCACATGAAAGTATTTTGTGGGGTTTTTTTAAAGAAAAAAAAACAACAACCTATTGCTTTATTACTACCTTTTATCATAGTACTTCTTGAATTTGTTTTGTTTTTGGTGGAAATTGTGCGTGATCAGAACACATGGCTAACCTAGCTCTTCAACGCAAGATGTCTGATATTTGAGTTTTTTGGGTCGCCATCTTAATGCCTAAATAACGGCACTGTGTAGTGTGTTCCAAGGTCAACTAACAGCAGAACAAGATGTAAAATTTTCAGGAATGTCTCACACACTTGGCAGCCCACACTTTTCTACACCTTAAAGCCATGCTGTTTTAGTATGATTTAACGTACACTGAAATTAGTTAAAAGGATTATAAGTGTCTTGAATGAAACAAGGTTATCTAAACACTTTAATCAATATTAGAATATTTTTATTGGTTTCATTAAAGAAAATACTTGACTTAATCTGATTTTGGCATTCCCAGCTTTCAAGACATTCCAGCCAACTGAAATGTAGGTCAGCAGAACTTGAAAAGACATCCATTTGCTTGTGCAAGAATTTGAATTTATTAGAAATAAGACATCAGAGCAAGTCAAGTCTGACTAAAGCAACATGACTTAGTTTTCTGAAAAGCATTGATATGGGCTGCCAAGTGTGTGAGATATTCCTGAAAATATGACTTCTCTTTCCAGTGTTGGTTGACCTTGGAACATGCTACACAGCAGCATAGTTATTTAGGCAGTAAGACAGCAACCCCAAAAACACAAATTTCAGTGGAGGCATCTTACATTGTGGGACTAATGGCTAATCAAAATGGTTGCTCCCATGTGGTTGAAAAATCTACCTGAATTTATCCCAAGTACACTAAATTTAGCAGTTGTTCAGGTAGGGAAAAACAGATTGTACCAGAGTAGGCAGTACTAGCATCAGAAAGTGCAATGAATAAATTACAAAATATATAATAAGTTTTTAAAAGTTATTGGCTGATTATTTGCAATTTATATTTAATGTCCAGACAGTGAAAAAGACCAAGCTCGGCTAGCAGTACTTTATAGGTGCACATCGAAAGCAAGGCCAGGCTGTATACTCTATAACCCAAATTACACACTTCAATCACATACCATAATAAAGGGAATTAAAAGTTCTTTTAATGATATCTAAGATATATCGTCAGAAGTGAAATTTTGGGCATATGGAAATTGGAGTCTGAGCTTGTGGAATTGCAGTCAGGACTGATTTTTTTAAGTTGCCAACCTTTAGCCTGTGTCGAAAAAATTTTCTCTGAGCACTGACATTAACATTGTTGTTATGTACAAAAATAAGCTAATTATGCCTCCTTTGCTCTTATACAATACGATAAGCCTTATGGCAATATTGCCTGTGAAATGACATTAATTATGGGGAAATAAGAAGTCTTAGAAGACAGAAGTAAAATCACCTTAAATTTAAAACTGTGAGGTTAAGGGAAAGAAAGACAAAGTAGAGGAAAAATGTTTTTGTCCATTCCATTGTAATAAAATTAGGGAGAAAATTGTGACATAATTATTCATTTTTTTCTGTATACTAATGTTTGAAGAATTAGCAAAACTTTTAGCCTTTAACCCTTGACCTTTGTAAACCAGATTTGTTCCAGCCCTATTCAAACTGTAAAATTTTTTGTGACATCTCGGGCACAATAGTGCTCCTGTTTTCTAGAATAACAAAGGGAATTAAAAGTTCTTTTATCAGTGACCAAGATATGTAAGGTCTTTTGTAAATTGCCAGGATAACTAGCTGCCAAGTGTCCCATTTTTCCCATACTTGTCCTGTATTTAGGACCTGAATACAGGTGTTTTTCTTGTTAAAAATCCATTTTCTTTAATAAAAAAATAAAAAAATTGCCTTGCATTATTCTGTTTAAAACAGGCACCCAGTTCCATTCAGAGAGTAAATGCATCGCATGTATCTAGGGATATAGAGTTATAAAATATGATTGGTTCATTTGAAATTGAGGCTACCATGCCAGTCTTTAACCACCCCATCGGATGGCACAAAGCAGTTGCCGCTACAGGGACTCCTTACCAAGAAAACTAAGAGTATCCATCAATGAATACAGAGCTGGGGGGGAGGTACATTGTTACAGGTTGGACATCCACCCAGCCCGCTACTCACTGATTGATACTCTTAAATGTTTTGGTAACGAACCCCAGAGGTTGTGGCTATCACTGTCAGTGGTTGCGGCTATCACTGTAACTCATCTTCTTAATGGATTTCTAGTCACTGGGGCTCATATTGTTGCTTACAATTTAACTATCAGGCATACATGTTAGAATAATACAAGGGAGGACACTTCTCCCTTCTTGCGCAACATATTTAAGAATCCTCTCTGATATTTCAAGCTAATTTTGTTTAGTGTGATAAATTTGGTACTGATGTTTAGCTCAGGCATTTGACTTTGTATGCCTGTCCCAAGTTTGGCTTACTATCACATTTTTAATGAATACCAGACCATTTTCCCACGCTATCGCTCGACATGGCTATGATTGCGCCTGCTTAATATACTAGTGCGACTCTCTGAATGGGGGGGGCCTCGAGTGGCCGAGTAGTCTAAAGTGCTCTCCATTACGGATCACTGCCATCTCACCTCTGTCTGCGTGGGTTCAAGTCTAGGATTCGGCGAATGTGGATATGTGAGAAAGCTCGCCAGTAGCTTCTCATGGGTCGGTGGTTCTTTCCAGGGATTTCCCGGTTTCTTCCTCCACCATTAATACTGGCCGCCATGTATAGCCTATCGTGTGCTGAAAAATGGCGTTAAGCCCAACAACAACAACAACAACTCTCTGAATGTTATACTGTCTTCTTATTGGCTAAAGGAAAATGATGTACTAAATCTATTTATGACATATTTTTAATTGGCCAATGAGAATCTTTTTGGACATGAGAGCATTTGTCCCTTCAAGGAACTCATATAGTTATTAAAACCAAAAAATGTGTATCCAATAATTTGCAATACTAGTATACATACATGCTCTCTCATGTATCCTTGATAACTGGGTCAAGTTCATTACAACTGATAGTACAAGCACAGCAATGTAATGACGGGGCCATATTTAGTACAACTGACAATACTAACACAACAATGTAATGACTGGGCGAAGTTCATTATAATTGACTACTAACACAGCAATATAATGACTGATCCATATTTAGTACAACTGACAGTACTAACACAGCAGTGTAATGACTGGGCCAAGTTCAGTACAACTGACAGTACTAACAGCAAAGTAATGAAAATGCCAGTGATCTGTCACAGATGCAGCACCCTGTATATACAAACATTAATCTTCCTGTATCAGAAAAATTGACAAGGTCCAAACTGGTGGACCATCAGTGAATAGATTTTACAGAATGTGAATGAATTCTGTTATTTAAGTTCATACTGTAATGTTGCCTGGGTTTTCCCTTGATTGTAAGTTTGCCTGAAAGTCTGTTTGTTACATTTATAATTTTCATAACTGCAAAAACTTGATGTGATTCATTGGCATTTTGTCAGATGCAGTGTTTTATTATGTAATGTCATTATGCTAGAGTGGATGATAGCTCCTGTGCTCACACAGCATGAATATCGAAATGAAATAATCGTATGTTGCCAATCCCATCAGGTAAGAGTCTCCCATGCTTTGCAGGCAAGACTAAAATTAGAAACTTCTTCAAATGACTTCTGAAAAGCTCTTCAACAGGATTCATGGACAGAAAACACCATAGTGCATAGAGGCCTGTCAGATTTATACAGACTATATTCATCCATCAAATATGTCCCCTGTTTTACTTAAAAAAGAAAAGCTTTTTTGATAATTTGTTTGGAAGAGAATTTGGCCAAATTAACAGTATCTTGGCACGGAGACCTTCAGGTATATGTAAATGATGCCAACCTGTACAAAAATATTTCCATTTCTTATTAAAAATTGAAAAACCTTGAAGAGCCTTCTTTCCAGAAACAAATAACCAGAATTCAACCACATTTGAAAAAAAACCTTGATATGAAGACCTTTCAGTTTTATACTAATGGCCAATGCGTCATCAAATATGGTTGCATTGCAAAAAAATTGAACTTTCAAATGACTTCTAAAAAACTACTTGAGAGAATTTTAACAAATTTGACGGAAAACATCTTGTTTTGAAGGCCTTTATATGTTGTACATGTGTCACTGATCCATCATTAAATATTGCTAGCATTAGTAAAACTTATGAACTTTTAAATGACAGGTTTATATTTGTTCATTAGAATTTACACTAAAATTAGACAGTCATTCTGGAATAAAGACCTTGTAACTTATGCAAATAAGGCTTTAGACTGCCAGAACTGTCTACATTACTAAATATAGAAAACCCTTGAAATGATTTCTCGGAAACCATGGAATAGAATTGGACCAAATTTGATGGTAAGCATCCTGGTATGAAGTGTTTGGTAGATTTTTAATGATATAAATCTCTTATACATTATTGCCATTTGTTTTTAAAAAAGAAAAACATTTTTACTAGACTTTTAATTACTGCTTAGCAGAAATAAGCATCCGAGCATGAAGGCTTTTAACTTTTATACAGATGAAGTCATTCCGCTGTCAAATATGATTTGTCTTAGTTTGGTGTTCTACAGTACAGGAAAACAAGTAATGTTATTTAGTGCTGTGTCAGTTGGAGTAAAAAGCAATGGTAGCTGACTTAACTGATCCAGTGGTAGCATTTGAACCAGTGCCCTTTCTGTTGCAAATCATGTGCACATACCACAGTACCACCTTGGCTCCTATCTTGTACTGTACATTTTTTGATGTGTAGGAAGCTGCATCAGGCCAATTTTTCATGTACATCTCCAACCCACAGAAGGGTTAGATATGGCCACCAGTACTTACAAGACTGTCAGTTTGTACAAATTATGCTGATCTGTTGTAAGATATGAATAAAGATACCCCACCCACCCCACCCCAAAATGTTGAAATCTTTCACAACTATATTTATAACCAATAGCAAAATTTGAAGAAAACTTTTTAGGGTAGGCTTGCTACTGACACAGGTTTCTTGCAGTTGACTGAGGTAGATGTCAGCCAAGTGGGGCCATCTCAGGCCCAGTGGGGCCTCTTGTTAGACAAGTGTAGGTGTGGACTTTTATTTTCAGAATCATAATACAATGTGTGATATAATTGTGTGACATAACAGATATATAATATAAAGAAACTTTGTAAATAGGCATGAGTGTAATAACAATGTTTTGAATTTCAGGAGACCATGTCAGAGTTACCAGGAAATGGCCCAATGCCAATGGATGATGAGGAATTTGAGAAGAACCTGAAGGAGATCATGGAAGATGTCCCCAACCTTAATGATTCTAGCAACACTGTACAGAGTGGTTCTCCTCAGAAAATTATGACCCAATCAGCTTATGCAGGCAGTGTTAATAGTTATTCCAGCATGAATAGTTCCAGAGGTTTCCAGCAGAATCAAATGTCTAGATCTTACACTGCCCCTGGTAAGATTTTAAAAAATGTTTAAACCAAGGTTAGAAATAAACAATTTTTGTTTGCTCTTATTTGAGATTGTCATAGAATCACACAAATGTTCAAATTGTTTTTCTCAAAGCATGCAAAGTAATCTTTGCAAGCAACAAATTTTACATTGACAAACAAAATTTTAATTTTGTTCTTGACTATTTAACAAAGACTTCTTAATGGTTTGAAAAACTGCTGCTGTAATGCAGTTTGAATTAGTGAAGTAAATTATTAGAAATTTTATGTGCAGTTCTTTTCTTCTTTTTTCTTTTTGGTTTTGGTATTATTGGAATTTTTTTAAAACACATTAACCCTACGTTCCATGTGTATGCATCATAAAGCAATACCCTACTTCCAGTCTTTAATATCAACATCACCTGTGATACACCAAAGCAAGTGGTATTGCTGATAGGGTTAAAGATGTAGCTGTATAATGATTCAGATTATGTAGACTTTCTGCTCATATTAAAAATATAGCAGGAAAAAGAACCATAATTTTTTAGGTCCAATCTTTTTTCAGAAGTAGCCCCAAAAAAGCATTCCTGCCCCCATTTCAGATGAAGATGAAAATAATTTCCAGGTGGCAGTGAGTTATTTTGCCATTTGTGGCAGAATTCAGTGTACTTCATGTCTCTTTGAATGTATTTTAACTTTAACATGACATTCAGTTAGTGAAGCCCCTCAAAAACCAAACCCTTGGTTTGCAAGAATCCCCTTAAGATCAAACTTTTTTGTGGGGGTTCTGAATGTTTCCTTCTTTAATGTAATTTTTTTCCCAGTGAACCAAAATCCCTCTGCTCCCAAAACTGAAAGAAATTTCAGAACTCAAATATCTATTTTCCATTTTCCTGTCAATTATATTACCTGATCACATTAACATTAGGAATTTCTTTCTGCTACCACGGGAATCCGGGTCTCCTACAGACCTGGGTACAACTTTTTGACTATACACGATGTAGACAAAAGGAAGCAACACTTAGCTCCCTTCATCCTGTAGGGTGGCTTGCACTGTCAACAGGCCTCCAAGGAATTCATTGGATTTTAAATGTTTTCACCCACCCACCTTTTATGGTAAGTCTGAACAGTCCTAAATTTAGTATATTCTACACTTTTGTGTTTCATTGTGCATTTAATCAGAGATCTCAAAAACACTTGATTACACGTATTTGAACGCAAATTTTTTATCTGGGATGCAGAAAATCGCCAATGCAGGAGTCCTCCATACGCACTTTTTTGTTGCAAACAGGAAAGTTTCGTGGCACGATAAATATATTCTAATCACTACGAAAAATGAAACAATAATTTTATTTTAGTTTGTTGCTGACTTCCTTTGACCAAAGGTCGTTGGCTTGATTTGATGAAGGTGCATGTGTTATTGAAGGCACCACTAAAGGCTCTCTTTGAAGGACTAAACAAATACCCATTTGTTATTGCTGCGGCAACATCAAATAATTGTAGAACATTGAAACAAATTTTTTTTATTTGCTTGGTATATATTGGTGCTTCAAAGATAATCAGTTTTCTTTGAAGTTGCAGGAAAACTATTTTTTCTGTTACATTTTTTTATAAAACTGCTGTCCTCTGGTCGACTGTAGTCATTTCCTGTTCTCGCGTTCAGAGGTGGTCGATTGTAACTAGTTAGTTGCATGGCTATTTTGGCTATATTACAGCATACAGTACCAAGGCCGGACACCAGAATAAGCAGATTATGATCTAACAATGCACTGTTGTGGTGGTTTGTCAATATGAAACAAGGATTTGTTTATATAACAATAGATTCCAGTGCATTTTTATATCCAAGTTTGCAGGGACCTGTCATGGTGCCTTTGAATTTCTTCACTCCAAAGCCAAGACTGTATATACAGTTTTTATCAGCCCAAAATGTTGCTACCAAAAATATCTCCAGATAGTAAATTTTGTTGCTAATTAGGAAAAAAATCGCAATTTGCGACCTTGGCAAAGCCCAGTGTGATCCCTGTTATTGTGTTTGTTTCTGATTATAGCCATATAAATATTGCATGTGACCTCGAAATCAAGGCACGTTGAGACTTGGAGAAAATGCCGTGTGCAAATTTGGATAAGTATTTTGGGGTTAAACAGAAAACTGATGAAGATTTTAATGAGATTCAGAACTCTGCTAAAGTTGCTAGAACTGATAGTTTGGATGGGACAGTAGCCAAGTGTAAGAAAGTGCATGATACCTGGCTTAGTGTTTGGAATAAAAACTTTCCTTGGATTTACAAAATTCATTCTGATTGTCAAACAAGAGCTATATGCCAGTGCTGTAAAGAATGTGGAAAATTAAACTCGATGGCAACTACTGGTTCTTCTAATCTGCAAAGTTCCACATTTTCTAGGCATGAGACACTTGAGACGATCTACTTGCTGGATAGTCATAAAATCATTCAACTGCACACTGACTGAAGCCTGTACAACTCTACTTCAAGAGTACAGTGATTTCCAGACTTTGCAGTACTAGCTGCGATTGTGTTGGTGTCACCAGTGACACTCATGGCATGCAAGAGAGGCTTCAGTGTGCAGAACAAAATCAAGACTAATGGAAGGTCCAGAATAAAACATGAGACCTTAACACAAATGATGCGAGTCGAAGAAAGGGGACCTAGTGTGGAGGAATACAATCCAAAGCCAAGCATCAGAAAATTTTGTGAAATGTGACAGACAAAAGTGAACTATATTGTAGTTAAAGAATATAATATTTGTACATGATATCAATTTTAATACATAGTTTTTTTAATAGAATAATAAATAATTACAAATGAATAAAACTGACAAAGTTTTGTGTCTGTTTATTCCTGGCATTTTGATGGACATTTAGCCACTTCAACACGCTTCTGGGAGGGGACTGCAACTTTTCCTGGTGTGATTCCTGTTTTTACCAAGTTAGGAGTGCTGGACTTCTAGTTTTAAAATCCTAGTGAGACCTCTGATTTAATGATATTTTGCACTTGGCACTGCTTTGTATTTGATAAAATGGTGGCCGCATGGCATCATATATTGACAGTTCATAGGACATCTCAAATGTGCGAGTTCACATATTTGAATGTTATTTATCTTACTGACTATATGGTTATTTATTGTTTAGTTGCCACTTTGTTACTGTCATTTGTGATTCGATCAGTAACACTTATTAATTTACTTCACTGGTTTTATTGGCATTTTTTTCCTTTCATGGAATCTCATTACCATGTATATGCATGCATGATGTTCATGTGTGCACTTTGTCATCTTTATCATTTCAGGTCTATATTTGAAGAATGTCAGGCAAGTACAAAAAAAAATGCCATTACTTGAAAGTTGGGGAAGATAACCATCAAACATGTCTGCCCTGTTCTAAATGTTCAATGTCAGAGGCATGTAAAGCTTGTTTAGTTGGACTGAAGAGATATGGTCCATAGTCCTAGCTAAGCAGTTTAAGGGCAGAGAGTAAAGAACCAAATTAAAATCATTTATTCCTGATGTCTTAAGCTTACATTCAAACTCAGATAAAATACATAGCTTTTGGAGTGCAGAGCTGCCTCGCCAAAGGTAAGCTTCTTTCTCCTACCGACACAACACCAACATCTGTGGAGACTTTGCCAGGCAACCCTGATAGAGATTTGAAATCTTGTATGTTTAGCATCATTAATAAGGCACTGGCGACAAGACTGTTGATCATTGGCAGTGATGATTTTGCTTCTGTTGGGGAATCCTTTGGATATAAATCCAGCTTCCACCCTTGTTTGATTTAGATGAAAACAAAGGCTGTTGTGGGGTGTTTTATGCCTTTGCTGGCCAACTCAGCCTTTGTCACTCAAACACCACCATGCCACAGTGCAGAATTTAGGAGATTTGAAAATGGATAGCATAGGAGTTTCCTTTTGACTATCATTCCAGGCTTCCAATGCGCCCCCACCAAGTGCCATCTCAGAGAAAGAACAATAAATACCAGAGTAATTATAGAGGATACTTTCAGGCAAGACAACCCTGTGGAGGCCAGGTGAATAATATGAGGTCATACCCACCTACTTCTTGCAGACAGATGGGGAGGGGAAAAGAGAAAACATGCTTTTTCTTTACCTAAGCCTCACAGTAATAAGTATAGACTTGCATTCACTAACGCCTGCAGTCATCCTGCCAGTAGATGCCAGATTCCTTCTGTTTTGAGATGTGTGGAGAAACTTGTTCCCATACAACAACTGATTGCACCAGTTAGTTCCAGAGGGGCTTTAGATCTCATTTGTCCAACTTCCTCCCCATTTTTCCTTCCTCATTATTATGAATATTCCGGCGATCCTGTGAAGGTGGAAACACCACAGAAGGAGATTGGCACTTTATTAGAGAAATGGGCAGTAGAGGTAGTTAAGAACCTCTTGTCCTGGGTTTTCTATTCAGACTCTTCCAGTGGGAAGTTACAACCAGTCATACATCTGATCAACCTTTCATCAAAGCTCCCAAATTCAGAATGGAAATAGCAGGGTTTGTTTGCCTGCTATAATGAATATGCCATAAGCCTAGATTTCTCAGATACTTATTTTCATCTCTCATTTCAACACTAAATCCTGTAAATACCTTCATTTTTTTTACTGGGGAGTGACAACCAGTTTTGAACACACCTGTTTGGCCTCAGCATTCAGCCCTTGGGCTGTCATCCATAATGTCAGCATACCTGGATGATATTCTGCAGAAACGTTTGGTAAGTACAGTTTTGGTTCAAGACATGAACAACTTCCTTTACCTCTGTCAGACCCCTGGGTGGATAGTAAATCTGGAGAAATAAAACATTGTTTCTTCCCAACATTTCATTCATTTAGGTATTGAGTTTCTAACCCATATCCACATCGTTCGTCTCCTTTCATACACATAGACTAGACTGTCCTAATGTCGCAGCAGACCTCTTTCAAAAAGTTTATTATAGCGAGAGAGTTTATTTAACTCCTCTGCTTCTTAAGTGTGATTGTGGATCCTCTATCCTAAGGCTGTCTTTACATGAGCCCCCAGCAGATATCAGTCCTCTGGTACCAAATGTATGCTCCACTGAATAACAGCATCATGATATCAAACACTTCTGTTTTAATGGCAAAACAGAACAGCTAGCAGTGGGAATCCTATTAGAGGCCCCACTGCTAGAGTTCACAATCTGTTCAGATACCAGTTTGTCAGATTAGGAGGTACACCTCCTCCCAGACTTTTTGACAGTCAGCATCAAGTGGTCAAATCAGGAGAAGCTCTTCATATCAGCTTGCTAGAAATTAAGGCCGTTCTCCATGCTTCCAGTGCTTGTTGGGATCATATTCATTCCAAGACTGTCTTGGTTATGTTGGACAACTCAACAGTGGTGACTTACCTAAGCAAACAAGGGGGAACAAAGTCACTGGATCTTGCATTCTGATATTGGAATGCCTCCATTAGTATACCCATCAGCAGATGCACAATCAAGTCTGACACCTTCCAGGCAGATACAATGTCCTGATTGACTTGCTATCAAGGAGAGGCCAAATGCTTCACATATAGTGAAACCACCTTGGTGGGTATGTGGGTCTTTGCTTTCCCTCCATCAGTTCTAATTTAAATATTGGCTCAAAAATTGTAGGACACAGTGCAAGATGAATCTAATGTGACCCTATCCAGTGGGACAAATAATTGGTAAATGAAAAGATCTGCTAAATCTGGTGACAGATTTACACAGGCAGATGGTGGTGACTCTGACTATACTCAAACAGCCAAGATCATCATTTTTCCACACATGCCTAGAGATGCAACGCCTTCGTACATGGCACTTATCCAGACCAGGAGGCGTAGAAAGAAGTTTGATGTTGCAGTTGTGGACACAATACCATCATTTAGAAGTCTCCACTCTAAAAGCATATGAGGGGGAGTGGCAAGTCTTCACTGACTGGTGTCATTTCCATGATGTCAGTCTCCATTCCCAAATGGTCAACTTCCTTCTTTCTTTTTGAAGAGAAGAAGTTCGCTCCTGTAACAATTAAGGGATATTGTTCTATGATTTCCAGTACCTTCAGACATATGGAAGAAAAGACACTGGTCACAACAAGGACTTTCTGACCGGCTGAATAATTTTGATTGATCTTGACCACTTTAACTGGCACTGTTCCCAAAGTGGAACCTGTCAAGGATTTTGATATTGCTCAACATATATAATTTTGACCCCGTTATCTACCACAATGCTGAACCATCTATCATACAAAACACATTTCCTAATAGCCCTTGCTTCTGCATCAATGATGCAGCCCAGCTTCATTGCAGATAACTGCTGTCCACTAGTAATAAAAACATCAACATTACCACCACTCTCATCGATTGATTCCTGGGGGGAAGCGAAGTTACAGGACTCGGTCTGTGCTGTTGGAATCTACATGAAACTTACAGAGAACATACATTCAGGATGCTAGACGTTATTTTTGCTACAGTTAAGGCAGGAAAGCAAGACATAACCCCACAAGCAGAAAGCTTAGCTGAAGGGAGTTATTAAGTCTGTGTACTTAGACTTCCCAAAGGACCAGGTTATAAAATTCAGGTGATCTCGATGAGCTTGGTATTCAAGCGTAACATCTGAATCAAGGCATTGTGGAGTCACTGGACTGGTATGTTCAGTGTACTTTCTCCAGCTTGCATCGATGTCCATGCACTGAGTGTGGTCAGGCCTCTGGATACTGCCCAAACAGTCACCATGCCACACAAATGACAGCACAGCAGCCTACTTGGGTATAGCCAGTCAACTTTCACCAGATTCGCCCAAAAAACTTGTTCTCATCTGTTTAGCAATTACCATATGTGGGAGCCCACAGGGTCCTCTTTCGCATGCATGTCATCAGTCATATGAATTGCTAATTAACATTTGGAGAATTTCTTCCTTGTAGTAGAGCATTTATTACTGTGCTAGATGGTGACCAGATAGAGGACAGACGCTCAAAATTACTTCTCTTACGTATTCTCATAATATTAATGTGATTGGGTGATGTATTTGATGGAGAAAGCAGATTTTGTAGTAAATTACATTTCTCCAAAACTACTGATCAAATCACGTTAATAGTAAACCCTCCCACCCTTCCCCACAATTGCGAGGATCTTGTCTCACAGATTGCTCAAGGTAGAAACTGACAACTTCCAGGTTCCAGGTCGCCAACTAACAGGAAAAGGGGAGCTAATCTGTAAGAGTTGCTTCCTTATGTCAATAACATGTACACATGTAGACACGCACACCCTCACAGATTTTTGTATCGATAGGAGAGCTGGATTCTAGAGGTAGCAGAAAGTAATTTCTAAAACACTTCGAACTTAGAAATATATTTTAGCTACTAAATTTCTGACATACGTTCATCCATATTATGTACAGTTGGCATATATTGTAGTAAGCTTATCAACTGGAAAATGCCCCACAGGCATGCAGGGTTAAGGAAATACTTGACATGCACAATGACACAGATTACAGCCAGCAATATGCTAATTTGAAGGCTTTTCAGCACCATTGAAGAGAGATAGCTATTATAACTAAACACTTGCAGATAAGCCATTTAGGAAAGATGTTGATCAGCTTATCTGATTGATGGTGATGCAGTTAATTTGTATAGATGATCCATCGAGCATTGATTATTTAGTTTTAATAAAATACCTTGACTTTATTAACCAGGCATGTGACCTTGCCTTTCATGCTTTGCCATTGGAGACCACCCAACAGTATTGTAAAAGTCAGATTCAATCAATTTTCAAAGAAGAAACATCAGTTCATACATGCACATAAGTAGCCATCACTGTCATTTGTCCTCATTCACATGTCAAGATGTCAGAACCATTGTAGGATTTAACTCTTCTTACAGGATAAAATTAGAGTGGTCAAAGAGTATGTATCTGTGCCAAAACCTACATTGAAGAAACAAGAGGAAGAATTTGGCATGGAAGAATTATGAATTGCACTCGGCAGTTAAACATTATGGACTATTATTCATAATTCTAACAGACATGTATTAAAGTTATATCATAAAAATATCCCAGTCATTAAATATTGAGATGAGGGCCATATTTCTGTGTGGAACAATTGTAATTTACGTGACCAAATATGAGTTTTGGAAGGAATATAAGATGTTCAGCAAATTTTTCATTAACATTGAAAGAACCACAGCTTTCCTAATTTGTTCACTCTTAAATACACATACACAGATTTTCTCTCATAATTACATTCCCACTATCTTTCAAGTCAGATAAGCACTTAAATAAGCATTGTTTCACATCCACAAAAACTACAGAATTCTCTCAATACCAAAAGTTAAATTTGGACCCATTATTCATTTTAAGGGGGATTCACTGTATGACTTGTTGAAAAGAAATTTTCTAGCAAACAGGATTATAGCATGATTTTTTTCACTCGTATATTATGAGCATGTTTCCGTTGCACCCATATCCAGTATGGAATGCATCAGTGAAGTCAGTACTTAATCATTTGTTTTTAGATATATAATTATCTATGAAAAATTGATCAGTTCGGATGCTTTGAACTCTTTGATTAATTACTAAGATGTTTTGCCCTGTTTTTCAGCTTCCAGCAGTGTTGGAGGAGCACACAACAATGGTGATTTTGTTCCAAGAAAGGCAACTCTCCCACAAACTGCACAGACTAAACTGGAAAATATCAAGGCATGGAGTATAAATACATACAAATGCACAAGGCAGTTTTTGTCCGAGAGACTTGGTAAAAGTGCCAAAACTGTTGATTTAGAACTTGAAACACAGATTGAAAATTTGCGAGACATGCAGCGAAAATATGCTAACATTCTACGACTGTCAAGAGCACTGACAAATCACTTTTATCAAGTTGTACAAACACAAAGAGCCCTCGGTGAGGCATTTTCTGAACAAGCACAGAAGTCACCAGAGCTGCATGAAGAATTCACCTATAATTGTGAGACACAACGGGCACTAGTCAAGAATGGAGAAACTCTACTAGGTACTTACAGCTTTACTACATGAAAGGGCAAAGTTAGATGTAGTCACTTGTGTACATGTTAGTACTGATTAACTTCAATCACTGTATCAGATTTACCAATTTTATAAATAACTGCTGACAGATATAGCTGTGTTCCATTGATCTTATTACTATATGTTAATATATAAAGTTAATTCTTATGTTTACTACAACAACAAGAATTGTTTATTTTATTATATATTGAGTGGAGTGTTGAATGCAGTATAGTTTGCCTCGACTTGCAATCAAATTTAAGCATGGTTTAGTGTAATTTATTGACCAGAACAACTTTCATTTTAGATAATAGCATCTGACATATTCCAACTTAGATAATAACATGACAGATTTCAGCTTAGATAATAGCATCTGACAGATTTCAACTTAGATAATAGCATCTGACAGATTTCAACTTAGATAATAGGATCTGACAGATTTCAACTGAGATAATATGATCTGATAGATTTCAGCTTAGATAATCGCATCTGACAGATTTCAACTTAGATAATAGGATCTGACAGATTTCAACTGAGATAATATGATCTGATAGATTTCAGCTTAGATAATCGCATCTGACAGATTTCAACTTAGATAATAGGATCTGATGGATTTCAAAATTGAATAATTAACAAACTAGACTACCTAAAAGTACCAGCAAGCCAAACATATCTTATCAAGCACATCAAAAACACTTAAGTGTGAAACTGCTAGCTGTAAATCTTACCATCTGAGTTGAGTCCATCTACAGGCAGCACAGACCCTGATCTTCTGTCGCACTAGGCACATGATCTTGTTATACCAGCCTCTTTGGGAATCCTTATGTCCAGCAATCACACATCTCATTACTGCAGCTAGTACTACAGTTATTGATGGATTTCCATGAAACTTGAAGATGAGCATAGGCAAACACTTTACTACCAGATTTTTGTAAGAGTTGTTGCCCTTTTTGAGTTGCTGCAGGATATAGTATATGACACAATCTTGTCAACACAACTAATCTCACATTTCTTCAGCTATGTTACTCAGTGATAATATATTCGAGAGTTCATCCAGTCTTCCAAGTCTTGTTTTAGCAAAAGGAGTGCTTAGTTGTCTATTTGTCAAGCTGGATGTCAGGTGAGAATGGTCTCCCCTTATATAAAGATATTGGACCAAATCCTGTTCATAAATTACTACTTCTAGTCATGCTAGGAAGCATACTTTTTCTTGAGACTTTACAGATAGTAAATTCACTCTTTTCACTAGTGGAGCAATTCACTTGTCAGACTTTTAAGTATATCACCACCAGTTTTCATGCTTGTGCTAGTATCTGTAGTCCTTACATTTAACTCAGTACTCATCCTTGTCTGCCTATTTTCTCAAGTAATTCTGCATTATTACTTATTGTAAGGTCGTTCATGTAACTTTCTTGTGCAGTTTTTCTGTTTAGAATGGGCACCTGGTTGCATTCAAAGTAAATGTATCACATGTATATAGGGATATAGAGTTCTAAAATATGATTGGTTCACTCAAAATCAATGCTGCCATGCCCGCCTATAACTGCCATTTTGTTTTGCGCAAAGCAGTTGCCGCTATCATTGTATCTCATCATTTGTAATATTCAATTTCATGTCATGTAGAAAAGGAAAGGTTCAGAATTTTCTCGACCAAAGAAAAGAAAACAGAACTGGAATGACAATTGTGCCATCTTGTTTAGGTTTGTGAAACCATCTAGTAAAGGAGAAAAACTTGTGTTTTACAAATTTGTAATTGTGATTTCACTAGTGGGCATGGAGGTGCCCGTGACATAAAGCAGCATGAAAAAGCTAATAAACATCAGCCTTCTACTTCATCATCAACAACTCCGCCTGAACTTGTGACATTTATAAATGTTAGAACCTTGATGTAATTCGATAGAAGTTTGGTTTGCTAAATTTCTTTTAGAAATGAACCTTTCTCAATTATTAGTGTTGCTGGTGATTTATTTTGCACACTTTTTCCAGAGAGTAAAATCACAAAGGATTACACCTGTGCTAGAAGGAAAACAGTTCAGTTAAAAAAAATTGCACAGAATTCAGATCATCAATAAATATGGTGCCTTGGAATTGATAATAATTGAAAAAACAAGGTGTGGAAAAGGCTCCTAAAAACAGCCAGTGTATGAGTGTGCGTTGCATTCTTGCATCTTCTAAATGGACACCAGAATAGAACAGGGTGCCCATTCAGAAGGTGCAGGAGTGCAGTACATGCATCTTAGACATTTAATAATTAAGTAAGTTACTGTCCTACTTTACTAATGTTTCTTGATGTTGTAAATAGTTATGTATGCATTAAAGTTTTAAAATCAGTATTTGTTCCTGACAATCAGTATTTTTGTACTCTGGGGTTTGGCAGCTATGCATATATTTTGTGAAATTTATTATCAAAAAACATTTAAAGTAGATATAACAAGTTGTGACTAAAAAAGATGTACCTGATTATTAAATATATTTGCAGATGTGTCATTTTCATTTCCAGTTTTGGTACTGCTTAAGTATTGGTATTATCCTTTTTCCTGTCTTCATTTTAAACTAGTTATTTATAAAACATGTTTCAGAAAACTATTCTTTATAATTTCACTCAACAATTTTTTTTTAAACTTCCACTCTGTTGTTTTAAAAATTAATTATTAGTTGACAACAAGCTGACATACTACCTCAAAAAACACCTGACACTTAATTAACAGGCATTTCTGGTAAAGTCGGATGGTGAAGCTTTATTAATCAGGTCCGCTAATATGTCTTGCATAATAATGATAATAAAAATTACTCTTTTTTGCTTGTATCTTTTTAATTCAGGTCTAGACTTCATATATATTGTATTAAAGTTGTCATGTGCTGACAAACCATGACACAAACCATGCGGTGTCAGGGACAGATGTGATGTCTGTATTACAGACCCTGGGGCCATCATTGAATTGTAGGGTTTTGTTAGGTCCAGTGTTTTCTGGCTTTAGAGTGCTCGAGAAACGATCTGAAAAACATAACGACCTAACCATATTTAGTCAGAGACACATTTTTTGACAGTCCAACAAGGAATGCAGACACCTTTGAATTAAGTATAGTTTGGCAGCATCTCTATTGATATCTTGACAAAGAAACAAGCTGTGAATTATATTTGGTGACCTTTGAATTTTACTTCATTATGGTATTTATTTGGCATTATAATGGATAAACTAAACAAAGATGACTTGATGTTTTATTTGTGAACTCCTCTGGCCAGTGTCCATTGGCTTGACACTGTATACCAGTCAAATCCAAACATGTTATACTAAGTGATGGTAAAATTGGTGTGGAAGGGGAAATAATTCCTATTACAGTGGAGTAGTCGAAGAAACAGTTCCCTGGGCTATAATTTTTCTTTCTTTCGTTTTCTTCAATTCTTGGGGGAGAAATGAATTGAGAAAGTTTAAGCTCCTTATCAGAATAATGTCAGCAAGTTGGTATTGCCAAATAAGGTTTAACTTGCATATGAATACACAATAAAAATTATCTGGACATCGTTTACTATGATGTACATTGCATAAATTATAATTGCTATAGAGTAAATGAGTGTAGTGTCATTGTCATTTTAATTCAGTATACATGTAAATGATTGACATACTTACAGGTGCGATGAATTTCTTCACCTCATCAGTGAACACACTCTGTCATAAAACAATGGAGGATACACTCCTTACTGTCAAGAATTATGAAACAGCCAGGTAAGCATTTACTTTTATAATTACACCATTTTTATACTGTGCATGTATAGATACATTTTTTTCTATACTGTTACTTTCTGTTCAGATAATACTATTTTTATTTTTTCTTGATAACATTACAAAAATTGAGACCCGATTCCATCCATGATGGCTAGATGGAGTTTGATTTACATTTTTGTTCCACCTTGGAATAGCTTGATAGTTATTTCAAGTGATGATGGTGACTATGGCATCTTTGTTGTTAACCATATGAAAATTAGGTGTACAAGTTTTTAAAAGTCTTGCTTTAAGACCTTTCACATTGGTACAAAATAATATTCATCTACTGGAAGTTGTTGTTGCCATTACTAAAAAGTTAGAAAAAAATACCAAAGGAACTCATAACTTCTCAGCAATAACAAGAAAACAGCACAAAAGAATTTGACTTAATTTGACAGATAGCATCATTGCATCAAGCCCCTACGAAAGATTTGCAAATATAGTCGATGTTACTAGCCCAGATTATTTTGTCAGGTATTTGGTTATAAGACCATTGTAAGCAGGCAAGTGGTGTCAGGCGTTTTTGGCTTATTTTTTCACATAGGAAAGCAACAAAAAAAGACCCACAAGATCATTCTATTCGGTCTGAAGAAAATTTTTGGTGTAGGTAATCAGATCCTCTCTGTAAAATGTGTGCCTGCTCTATTATTTTATGGATGAAAAAATAAACTCGTGTATCAGATCATTTTTGTGATTGTCATAGATTGTTGGAGCTCTTCGGGCATTACTGTAGAATGCAACAGCTTAAGGCGAGTATAGCTGAGAAATTCGTGGAGAAGGCTATGCAGTTTTGACTGTTATTTGCTGACTCGTGGAGGATTAATCTACCTTTTCCATTTCATGTATTATTTCAGTAATTTAAGTTTTTTGTTGTGCAAGTGAGTATTCATTTTAATTTCATTGGATTTTATTTGATTTGACATTCTTAGACCGATCTTTTGCTAGCAAGAATAGTAACTCTTCCCGGCACGTGGGTCTGTAAAAATGTAAAATGGCAATAACATGGCATAAATTGAGTTCATAAACACACAAAACACATTTTATGACAAAGCGAACATTTATACCAAGGAATTAGATGATAAACACGTTTTTATTTATTATCCTAATTGTATTAAAAACGTTGGGTACAGTTTTTTTTATGTAATGTATTTTCAAGGTTAGACTTGGATTTGTATTTACAGATGACATGTGATATCTTGAGGCATTGGTAGGCATATTTAATTTAAACTTTTCCTGTTTAGTATATGCTAAAAGAGGTAAAATTTAAATTATTTTGAAGAAAAAGAAAACCAATTCATGGCATATATTGTGAATATCAACCTATTCTGAATATTGAAATTATAAAGAACAAACATTTGATCTGTCCATATCACTTTATTTAAAAAATAAAATAATCATAAATATTTTGTGAGAACTCGGTGCCATTTCCTTCTTTCACACTCACTGATTCACAATTTGATACTACTTCTTGAACTGTTTGATATTGCTCAAAATTGAGCAGAATTATTAAGAAAGTACAAAAAAATTGACACCCAAAATTCAATGTTGCTACATACACAATTTACACCATAGAAATGCAGATTTACTGTAGTAATAAATTAGTGGAAAACCTGTACAATATGAAAGAGTGAACTAGGAATTTTTCAAGAATTTTGTCCATGTGACTGACATCTTTTGTAGAATTGTGGAAGTATTCAGTGCAAGTTATATTTCAGTTTGTTTATTCTTTGTCATTATTTTTAAAGATATAAAAATTGACCCAAACTATCTTATTATAATTTAATTCTGAAGTGGCAATTTCTGTTACTAAATTGTTATTTCAGATCAACATCTACGTGTACAAGAATATTGTAAACATTATGCACTGTTTTAAGAGTAAGATATAATTTCAACTTTTGTGTGACTCCTCATTAGGTTATTTTATCCAAAAAAATTATTGTGGAAGATCACTTAAACAAGGCACAGAAAGTCATTAAGAAGTACCAGAAACAACGAAAAAGTAAATTTATTATTAAAGCTGAATGTTCACAAAATATTTCTATATTACCATATGTAAGAAATATGCAAATTTCTGCTTGAAATAACCACAAGGTTAAGATTTTGCAAAAAGTGACCAAAGACCAATATTAAAATGGTGGATGGTGCATGTGTTTGGATGCATGGTGTGAATTTATTTGAAACAATATCATAAAGATGAGTTCAGTTGTGAATTCTCTACACACAAATTATGCATAAATCAGTAAATTTTAAGAGCAACATAATTTCAACATGTGTATGACTAAAGAATACAGTATTTCATACAAACACGGTGGGGGGGGGGCACTTGATAAAAATGCACAGAAAGGCATCCGAAATACCTGGAACACAGGAAAAGTCTATTTATTCTTATAGCTGAATGTTCACCCAACATTTCTATGTACCCATATGTAAGAAATATGCAGATGTCAGCTTGAAATAACATGAGGTCAAGATTTTGCAAGTGACAAAGAAAAATATTAAAAATGGTGGATGGCATATGTGTTTCATTGCTTCCTGAGAATTTATCGGAAAAGGTATCATGAAGGTGAGTTCAGTTTTAGATTCAGCACACTCGAATTATGCAGGAAACATTCCATTTTTATTTATTCAAAAATTCTGAAAATTTCATCCCCTGTTGCTATCATTACCGATTAGTTAATAAACTTGTCGCATGATTAGGTCTGGAAATTTTTATTTTTTGGTCTGGAAAAAGTCTGGAAAAGGTCTTAAATTTTTTTCTAACTTTGTGACAGGAACCGTGAGTGTCGATCCTACATTAAATTTGCATTTAAATTTCTCTTTTTCTAGGTATTTCTGGTATTAACAATTTCAGCTGTACAGGATTAAAAAAACAAAACAGAATTTATTGCACCCTGCCTAACCTAACCTATAAATTTGTAGGTGTTACTCAAAGCACACAAATTTGTGTCTTGTTGGGGAGGATAATGCAAGACTCAGTAAGCATGAAGTCATCAGACCATGATAGTAGCAGAGATGTAAACTTGATGTTTCATTTTTGTTTCATTTTTGCAAGCCTTTCACTTCTGCAGAATTGCAGGCTAGGTCTTGTTTTACATTCTTATGACACTTTTAGTGCTGTCCTGTAACTTAGTTTAACATACTTAAGATACCATTGTTGTTAAGCTTGTTGCACAGGTGGGTTTTTTTTCAGCTTGCAGATACGGCAGCAGCAGCATCAGTGTTATTAGTCCGTGTCAAAAATGTTTGTGCTGAAATGTTTGAAAGTTGTTTATAGAGTTTAAGATGTTCATACCTTTCAGATTAGAATATGATGCCTACAGGAGTGACCTTGATGTTTTGTCCATGGGCCCACGAGACACTACATCCCCAACCAAAATTGATGAGGCTAGGAAAAAGTTTGAGGTCCACAAGGAAAAGTTTGAACGATTGAAAGGAGATGTCAGTATAAAACTGAAGTTTTTGGATGAAAATAGGGTAAGTGTTCTAAATTATTTGTAATGAACAAATGAGCTTTCGATACAGGGAATATAAGTTTTTGCTTTGTTTTCTTGAAACCAAGTGTTTTAATATGTGTGGGCCAAAACCACTTCTTGAAAATCCTACTAAATGTTCTGTTCATTGGTCTAAATTTCGTATTTTGTTACCTTAATTATTCAGTTTGCATTGACTTGACTCAGTGCATACATGGCAGTTATATTATTTCCTTAGGGGAACAAAAAATCATGGCACGTAAACTTAACTTAAATGTCAAAGTTTTAAACATGCCATTGATCTTTGGTTAAGTGTAGCTACATCTTGGCATTTGTATGATATTCTTATTACGTTGGTTGTTGTATAAATGTAACAAATGTAAATAGAAAATTACTGTGAAAGATTTTTTTTATGCTAGTATTTTTTAAAATCAAAACTGATGGCACACTAATTTTACTACAGGCTAGCTATTATTGATTGTTGTGTGTTGTGATAATGATTTTTCACAACTAGTTTTTTCCTTAATAACAATTCTTAATAAAAGGTGCATTGTCCTGAAAATTCAGCACCATTCAAACTGCAGTGGAATGATTGGGCATAACTTTCTGGACCTGTTAAGAGGTTTTTCTGTGAAGTTGCAGAAAGAACAGTTTGATATTATTAAAATGGCATAGTTTTTTATCAGTGTGATATAATTATCAAAATGACATAGCTTTTTATCGGTATGATATAATTATCAAAATGGCATAGCTTTTTATCATTATGATATAATTATCAAAATGACAGCTTTTTATCGTTGTGATATAATTATCAAAGTGGCATAGCTTTTTATCAGTGACAAGGGTAAGGGTGCATAAAAAATGATGTAATTGCAAACTGGCTTTTATAACTGACAAGGGTATCACAAATGATGAAATTGAACACTAGTTTTTATCAGTGAAAAGACTACATCACTCATGGTGTATTTACACACTATTTTATATCCGTGAGAAGGTTACATTACAAATGATGAACTTATGTGCTAGTTTTTATCAGTGACAAGGGTACATTATAAAGGATGTAATTACACACTAGATTTTATGAATGACAAAGCTACATCGTTAATGATGTAATTGCAAACTAGTTTCTGTCTGTCTAACTAGTGACAGTGATACATCACAAATGATGTAAGTACACAACTGGTTTTTATCGATTCCACCTTGGCAGCAGATTGACATAACCCTCACTCTGGTGCTGGTTCCTGTGTGTTATCAGTACGTTACGCACTCAACATTTAGATCAATGTTATAGTTTTAGGCCTCTACTGCCATAGCACAAGACTGTGTGTAAAAAGTGTGAAATATAGCCTCCATGGAAGGCTCTTATATCAACTAACAAGTCTGAAACAGCCTCCATGGCAGTCTCGTGTATCACCTAACAAGTATGAAACAGTCTCCAAGGAAGTCTCTTATATCAACTAACAAGTGTGAATCAGCCTCCATGGTAGTCTGTTGTATCACCTAACAAGTATGAAACAGTCTCCAAGAAAGTCTCTTGTATCAACTAACAAGTGTGAAACAGCCTCCATGGCAGTCTCTTTTATCACCTAACAAGTATGAAACAGTCTCCAAGGAAGTCTCTTGTATCAGTTAATAAGTGTGAAACATAGACTCTAAGGAAGTCTCATATCAACTAACAAGCATGAAATATAGCTTTCATGGAAGTCTTTTGTGTCAACTAACAAGTGAGAAACAACCTTCAGCTAGTAAGTGTGAAAGATAGCCTTCATGAAAGTCTCTTGTATCATCTAATAAGTACAAAAGATAGCATCCATGGGACTCTCTTGTATGAACTAGCAAGAATGAAATATAGCATCATTGGGAGTCTAAGTTCATTGATTGAAGAATATTCATAGACAGATGGAGCATATCATATGTAGATTGTTCCAGTTGTAAATATTTATTGCATCTCTACTTTACTTCACCTTTCATTCATTTCTTTATAATTACATCGGTTCTCTTATAGGTCAAGGTGATGCACAAACAGTTACTACTACTTCACAATGCAGTATCAGCATACTTCAGTGGGAATCAGGCTGCACTGGAAGCTACCTTGAAGCAGTTCAGCATTAAGCTCAAGTCCCCCAACTCTGATGAACCATCTTGGCTAGAGAAGTAAATTAGTTACACATGTAGGCCAGTCATGGATTACTAATGGAAGGAAAAAATTTTGTGCTGGATCAAAGAAATTCCACACATAAACATTGTTGACAGGGATTGAGGAGAATTTGTTTTTACTATTCCAATATAATTCTGTGTAATTTACTGACAATTTATATAGTATTTTGCATTGTCAGTTTCTTGTCACTACTTGCAGTTTGTGGTGTATTGACCATGTTTGGCTTGTGTCTTTGTCGCTAAAATGCAATTCTAGATGGTGCAATATTTAAAATACATATGATGTACAGATAATTGACTGGTCTTGAAAATGGCACATTAATCAGCTGTGCTAACTTAAGAAGAAAAACCATCTCTGAAAGAATTATTGTTTTTTACTCATGTAGTTTCCAGATAGATTGTCCGCAGCTATAATATACATTAATGTGGTGCCTTTACTGATAAAAATGTTACTTTTTTGTTTTTGTAAAATTTATTACTAAAGTATTTTCCCCAAAAGTCTGTTCATTCTTGATTGTTTTGTAAACTGCATCTTAGTTGTCATCACAAAACTTTAACATTGATTGTGTTACATTTTGTGAGGTATTGATACAGTAATCTTCTATTGTAAGAAGACAAATTCAGGTCTTTGAAAACTTGCTGATGAACAAGTTTAGTCTCACACAGATGATTATACAGGTAAATCAAAAGGTAAGTTCAAGGTAAATTTCCTTGTATTCAATCAAAAATGTTAAATGAAGCATTTGAAAAGTGGTCTGTTTTTGATCCATTGCCATGTTCTTATGAATCGTGGCTTGAATAAATGCAATGTTATGTCACATTTCAGGGAAAACCACATGTAGGTAATGATATTTCTACAGGTGTTAAAACTTAAATCTACAAAGGTTTTTTTGTTCTATATGGAAATAAATGTGAATATAAATGTGCTTTGACTATGATTGCACCAGATTGTTATAACAGAAGTCCAAGACAGTTCTTCAGCATGCAGATCATATACCTGTATCGTCACTGAAATGCAGGTAGCACTTTACCAAGACAAATCTGTCACATGACATAATTTCTCCAAAATTAGATACAGCAAGCTAGAATTTCTCACTTTTTGAGCAGTACATTTAATTCTGTCAAAAATTAAAATTTCCATCATTATGTAAAGGCTATAAAAACCTTTATTACAGATAACGTGATGCAAGTCAAAGCACCTTTGTGTTAATTCAGGTCAGTCTTTTGCTCACCATTCCTATAGTTTACTTTTTTCTGAAATTAACAAGCATTTCATACATATCTCCTTTCACTTGTCTGTCATGGAAATATTCATGTCAGAATTTGGTAAATACAAAACAGCTTTGATTGGATATTTATTCCACAGCAAATATTGAACTTGGAAAATTATGTTTCATCCTACCATGTTAAATTGACCTTACAAAAGATTAATTTGGTCAGCTAGATTGCCATACATAGTTGTATATGGTGTTCATGAATAAAAGTGGCACATATGAAGCAGCATTGATAAATCATATACATGTGATGCATAATTTAAGTTTAACTCTTGAGTCACTTTACATCTTGCTCCATTCAGCAAAAAATGTGAATATCTTTCTTTAATTAAATTTTAGTACATACTACAATACAAACTATATCTACAGTATTGGTCTATATGTCAGTCTGTCTTTGTTGTTCTTCATGTCAATACTGGCAAACATATCTATGTTCAAAAGTAAGAAACTTGAAGAGAAGAGTCACAAAGCTGCATGAAATTCATGGCCTTCCATAGAAACGATGTGTCAATAAAGGACAGATTTGTCCTGTCCTGAGTCTCTGACAACCACATGAAGTACACAGGTTATAAAAGGACAGATTTATTCTGCTCTCCCAAGTATCTGACCTCCATATAAAGTACATGTCTATAAAAGACAGGTTTGTTCTGTCCCCTGAGTGTCTCACCTCCATATAAAGTACACATGTCTATAAAGGACAGATTTTTTGTCATTTGAGAGTCTGACCTCCATATAAAGTATATCTATAAAGGACAGATTTGTCCTATTCCCCTAAAGGTCCAGTATAGTCCGGTTTAACTGTATAATAAGCTATGTATCGTGACCACATAGAGGACCTCCTTCATTTGTCTGTATGAATAGGTGGTCTTTACATGTAAATAAAGTATGCACTTGTCTTGATTGTTGAATAAATTGGACTTTAATAGATTGTTGTATTTTGCAGGCGATTGCTTTAACAGCTTGTTTTCTGACATGAACTAAAGGAATACTACACTAAGCAATTTTCTATATAGCACAAGTTTAATATGGTCAATACATGATGCAAGTGTAACAATACGATATTTATGTATTTTATGTCGTAATGCATTTGGAATTAGGAATTATGTTAAATCCAGTTCCAGTATTCATTGAAAGCTTATTATTTATATGTTGAAAACAAATGTGCTGCATTGCATGTGATCTACTAAAGTCCTGAAGTTATTGTGTAATTGTTGTAATATAGAATGACTTTTGATCATGAACTCTTGGATATCATCATTAGTATAGGCTTTTGATAGAGGGAAAAGTTTTAACATATTTCTAGAGACTTCGTTAAGTAAGTTTTTTTCTGCTTCTTTGATTAAAGAAAAAATGTTGATCTGTTATTGATTAAAGACCATTTTGTGAATTCATTTGCCTGGTTTTCTTTTATCATTGCTCTTGCTTAGTCTAACTTTCAACTTTTTTCTTTCATTATGGTTGGTTGGTTGGTTGATTGTGGATTTTATGGCATACCAACGCTGTAAGGCTATATAATGCCACAAATAAATTTTCATTATGGATATTTAATAAGACAAAATTGCTGATCTAATCCATCATAGATTGTTGTATTAGAAATGTAAATAGATTTCTGATACCTGGCTTTACACGTCCTTCCCAATCCCACCACCACCAAAAGTTATTCTCATTGTTGTGATATTCTCTTCATCATTGGTTCTTGGCAAAGAAGTAGTAGAATTTTAATATAGATTATATAATGTATAGATTGTATAATAGAATCGGTGTCTAAATGTGCCTTGTAGTGGAATATGTTCTAGTCTGTATTCAGGAGGTGAGGATTCTAATATTGATTTACTGGCTCAGCAAGGATAATTTGGGGACATTGGTGTCGGCATCTAAATGTTTTTTTTTTTCTATGTATTATTTGGGCAAATTGTGTGAAATTTCAGTGCCCCATAATTATTTTTAGTTGTCTGGTCTTTTTACTTGCGTGAAAGAATAGATGTTGGGAGCTGATATTTGAATGAAATTGACAGAAGTACCATTGCATTATAAATTTGTCTAGGCAATAGACATTTGCCTATGATGTTCAATAAACAATTGACTGATTATTTTGTGAATGGTATTGTTCATCAGTTATACTCACTCTAGCAATAAACCTAGTGTCATTTAAATGATGTTGTTTATTATGGTTGTATCCTTTTCTGGAGTATAACATTTGGACCAGTGATTATATTTTTATAAAACTTTGACCAAGTATATATCATGACAGGATGATATGTTGCATACCATAGCCACAACACCTGCCTCCAGATCCAAGTCATCTGAAGAAAAAATGTAATTGTGCAACTTCTGTCTTGTTCTGGAGTATAATTTTATTCAAATCACTGAAAATATTTTAATGAACCTTTGCCCATGTATATATCATGACCAGCCTATATGTTGCATAACATAGTCATACCTTTCCCCACTTCAAGGTCATTGTCATGACAATTTAAAATGTAATATGATGTGTACTTGGTGTAATGAATATCATAGCCAAGCCTCCTGCCAAAGGTGAAGGTCACAGCAGGAGAAATGTAGCTCTGTCCTTGTGCAGAGTATAATGTTTGAACAACTGACAATATTTTAATGAATCTTTAGCTAGTTATATGAATAGTGTGTCAAATATAGCTACAGAAGATCATGGCAAGGGAGAATATAAATTGGGGACATCTGTGCTTCTACAGGTAAAATTTTTGAAATAATGAAGACTTTTTTTATGAAACTTGAAAACTTGAGGTTGTTATATCTTGAAATGACAGTGTCTCATGCTTTCATTGATATCCATTGCTTAAGGTCAACGTCAAAGCAAATGATGATGTAAATCTATGACCTTTTTGTTTGAGTTTTTTTTTACATTTGGGCTATCACTTTTTTGTCCAGCAGATATTTTTTGAAAACCTAGGTTCACACCTTATGTGGCAGTAAGCTGTTACTCAAAGGTCAAGGTCATTAGAAGGGTAGAGGTCATAAGATGAGCATATCATGTGCCATTTATGGTACTATTCTTTTAACATTTTAAAAAGTTTCTTTTCATGGTATTTTTTTAATTTTTGTGTAGTAGTTGAGATGTTGACATTTCCAGAAATGTTCCATTTCTGTTTATATTTCATGATTCATTGTGTTAATTTGAAGATTCCAGAATCTTATGTGAAAATTGTAGCTGTATGTTTGAATTTAAAGAGAGACAAAGTCACAAGTTAAAAAAATATTGACAATATGTTTGAAACAAGAATAACTCTGGAAGAAAATATCTTGCATTAACTTCTAATACTTGATAGAGGAATGTTATGATGAAAAAATTTTGATCTTATTTTCTTTCATTATTATTTTTCACAGGAGAAAAAATTTATTATTTTCCTTGTGAGAAATTCAAACATGAAAAAATAGAAATATTTATATAAAACATTTGTTTTGGCAATTTTCTAAGACCATAAAATTTCAAACTATAAATGATTATTATTTTTGCAGAAGAATAAATAAATAGAGCATTTCCATTTTATTTTCAAGTGGATTATTTTATGTACAGAAAATTTTAGTAGATGTTTGTCCCCATCAAAAACTTTATCTTCTATAAAAATTTGCATCCATATTTAACTAGAAATGTGAAAATGTCTGCTCCAAACATTTATTGCTGCAACTTTGTAGCAAGTTCCAATTCAGACATTTGGTTTATAATCTTTCATTTATTCTGTCTGTACAGCCTTTTCAGATTCACTTATGCAGTTAAAGATCTCTCAGAATAAATGGCATTTGAATGGTTGAATCTGGATATGCAAAGTTGTTCTGGTTTACATCATGTACCAATCAGCTATTATTCTTAATTAATGGCATAATTGTGTTTTATATTGGCATGCAGATATTCATCATGTCTGCGACATTACCTGTAATTATTAGGTGTGTAAAGAAATTCACAATGTTTTTAATACCTTCACTAATTTGCTGTCTGTGAAATAAATGTACATAGGAGTAATTCTACCACAGGTGGTATAATAACGTCTTTGATCTGCATTGTAATATTACCACAGGTGGAATAAAGTATCTGTAATGTGTATGTGTGTATGTATTATGTACTAAATATGGCTAAGGGACCACTTTGTAAATCACCTGTAGTTTGACATATATATTTATGTTTTTGTCATTGAAAATACGGCATAATTTGTTAATCTTGGACAAAGTGTGTGCATTGCTTTGGGTGAAATAAAATGATTTCTTCTTGAAGATGAATTTAATTTTTCTTTTTGAAATGTGCATCAAGTTATCAAATGAAATCACACAGATATGTGTAAATTGTAAAAGTATGCAATGAGTTGTCAAACGATGTCACACAAACACATGTAAATTGTAAAATCAACACTTTAGTGTAACTAAATTATCACAAATGTATTTTATTCTTATGTTCAGTATTTTACTGAATATTTTTGAAAAGTATGTAGCACAAAAAGGATTGTTTTTTGTAGTGCTGGAAATGTTTTCACTGCAAAATGTATTTCAGATTTTCTTTTTTTTTTCTTCAGAAAAAGGATTTTTAAAAAGTTGATTCATGATGATGATGTACTCTATGCAACAGAGAAAACTACTAGCAGTAATAGGTCATACTTTGATTTATTAGTTCATTGGTTTACTTTTAATGTTGGCTAATTTCTGTTTTCAAGAACTTAAAGCTGTGGTACTCAATCGGTAATGTTAGCACATCATTAATCCTTTATTTTTTAATGATGTCCTTATAAAATCCTTATAATTTTGAAGAAAAAATCACAGCGAATCGTGTTCGCACTGTGTTGTTGCAGATTTTAATATCTTATCAATGGGTCTACAAAGTTGTGGGCGTTTACAGGTGACCTCAGATGGGAGGTGCTCTGAAGAGAACACACTATTGCCATGGCAATTAAAAAATACAGTGATCATTGGTAGTATAATATGAAAAAAAATCTAAAAATGTTATGTCAAGGGAACATATTTAATAAACCTTGAGTTCATAAATTTAATGAAGATATTTTTATCCCCAAGTTATAATAGATCCATTAAGTAATTATGATTTACGATATTCTTGTGTTGAATTGCATAGCATATTGACAGTTAACCCCAACCCCTGTAAGCATAAATTGTACGCTCATTGTCTAGAAAGCATCTTTCTTGAATTTGAAAGGATTACAGGGTTCATTAATTTGTCTTTATACTACTGATCAATGAACGCAAACTGAACGAAACATCTATGTTTGATAATACACTTATCCATACACTGAAATGAAACTCACAGATTTGACCATGTACCCTTAATGGGCCCCCACAAATTGAATAAAGTTTTATCAAGCAGCAAGTTATGTCACCATTTCTGCTTGTATTGTTTAAGTTGTGAAGCAGACGATTTGTTGACATTGTGCTTGTGATGATTTTATGAATGAAAATTACAAAAAAAAGGGGCTGGATTATGAAAGAGTGGTCCAATTACAAGCCTGTGGGTCATTTTTGTGTGGCCTGTGCTCATACGAAAAAGTTTTATAATTATTGTATAATTACTGTAATATATATTGTGTATGATCTATGAACTTTACATTTTTGGTCCATGTGGCACACGATGTTGAAGAAGTTGGACCACCCTGCATTAGGATATGGTATGAATGAGATTTGATCACTTACTTAAATCTGTACATGTAAGGGAGATGTTTTTCTTTGCAATTAATAGAGTATTTATTTCCACTATTGAACTTGTTGGCTGTGAATTTCATGAGTATATGTTTATGTACAGGTTACTCAGATGTGATGCATGATGATAGCAGTTCGTGGAAATACTCAAAAACCACAGTGATAAACATGACCCAGTAACAAGACCTTATGGTATATACTGGAATATGTTGGATACTTTGCTTGCAGTGAAGCATTATTGTTAATGTACACACATTACTGTGTTAATAATCTGCCTCTGATCTGTACAGTCTATATCTAAGTATGAACAAATCTTGAGTTCTGCATATGGGGTATAAAAAAAAATTGTATTAAAAAATCTTCTTTGACATGGAGTGTGCAAATGCCCACACCACTATCTTGCATTATTTTTAGCTTTTGTTGTATTTCGTACTTATTTCCATTTTGTTTCTTTTTCATTTATTTGTAAGCTGATTATTTCTTGCTCACTGTAATCTTTTTGTTTAGCTATACTGGTGGTAGACCAGAAGAGCTCATTGGGTGGCCTTTTGTCTGTTGTCAATCTGTTCACTGAGTCAGGTTTGTCCTTAATGATTTGGAGAACCTCCATGAAACTGCATACACACACATTGATCCCAGGGTATAGTTAATCCTAAGTGAAACTGTTGCTACTTGGAAATTGTTGTTCCTAAATGGAAACAGTTTCAGACCTTACATCCAATATCCAGTATAGTGGTCATCTTAAAAATATTCTTGTTGCTACTCTTCCTTAATGGAAAGTCATTTATGCAAATGATGCTAATCTGACCTCTAGTATTGTTCTCTGGAAGCCGCCTTGAAAATCTTGTTATCACTACTATGCATGGATGGATGATCTTATCAACATCGTGTTTTCACCATAGACTTCTTATGATGTCTAGTTGATCCTCGTTGAAGATAGTACCCTTCTGACTTCCATTACGGCCTTTGCAGGCATCTTGAAAATCATCGACGAAATTTTGAAGTTCTATCACATGCAGGTTTTATCAGTATACCTTTTAAAGTGTCATCTTAAAAAATTTTATTGTTGCTGCTTCAGTGGATGGTCATATCAACTTGGGGGTTTTCACCAAAAGTTTTCTTTTAGCATCTAGTTTATTCTAAATGAAAATGATATCAAGCTTGCATACAACACAGCCACCAAGGCAGCCACCTTGAAGATATTGTTACCACTGAAGAATATCAGAGATAGTTTTAACAATCAGCAGGTAAAAATAAGAAATGGTTTTATCTTGGATTTCTGGAAATTCTTTTTAGCCAGTTGAGTATCAGTCCATCTGAGAACTCTTACAACCTTTATACATTTCCTGTGTAACGAGTCTTTTCATGGTATATTTTTAATGAAATATAATGGAGCTCTGCGTCACTTTTTAGTAATGGATATATGTTATTTTATTTTGTTTTTATGAATTTTTACTAATACTATACGTCCATGTAATTTTCATTAGCAATAATTACTTTTTTTCACATTGTTATATTCTACAATAGTTGCTGTAGTCTTGAAATTGTTGAGTGATAATGAAGGTTTTGTGTGTGGTTTTCACATCACTGAAATAAGAGATTTCTTTGATTTATATATTGCTCTCCTGGCTATATGGCCAAGCGAGTTTATGGTATAGTCCATCATCTGTCATGCATTTTGCATTTAACTCCCCTGGCTATAACACTAAGCGAGTTTATGGTGTAGCCCTTCATCTGTCATGCATTTTCCATTGAGCTCCCCTGTCTATATGGCCAAGCGAGTTTATGGTATGGTCCTTCATCTGTCATGCATTTTCCATTAGCTCCCCAGGCTATATGGCCAAGCAAGTTTATGGTATAGTCCTTCATCTGTCATGCATTTTCCATTAACTCCCCAGGCTCTATGGTCAGTTGAGTTTATGGCATTGTCATTCATCTGTCATGCATTTTCCATTAGCTCTCCAGGCTATATGTCCAAGCGAGTTTATGGTATGGTCCTTCATCTGTCGTGCATTTTCCATTTGCTCCCCTGTCTATATGACCAAGCAAGTTTATGGTATGGTTCTTCATCTGTCATGCATTTTCCATTTAGCTTCCCTGGCTATATGGCCAAGCTAGTTTATGGTATGGTCCTTCATCTATCATGCATTTTCCACTCATAATTGCTATTTACAACTTCTCTAAAACCATGCAATAGATTATGACTAAATTTGAAAGAAAGTATATTGGCATAACTTAATTAAATTTTGTTTAAATGATGCCAATCAGCCATCACATAGCCATAATTACTAAAAATAGGAATCCCTTTACATGACTTTCCAGAAGTGGGTTTACAGAATTTTACACAACTTGACAGGAGCATCCTGGCATGAATGGCTTTCAGATTTATTCAGATGATGTCATCAAATTTGGTCACCATTTCTAAAAATAGAAACAGCTTTAAGTGACTTTTCATCGTATTGATCATTGAACAGATTTTGACCAAATTTGACAGAAAGTATGGCATGAAGTACTTTCAAATTTATTCAGATGATGGAGATCCACCATCAAATATGACTGCCATTACTAAAAATAGAATGTTTGAATGACTTCTCAAAAACCACTAAACAGAATATGACAGAAAGCATCCTGGCATAGATTGCATTCAGTTTCTTTTTCTTGACAATGACAAGCCACTGTTAACTATGACTGCCACTACTATCAATAGAAAAACCTAAAAATGCTTTTCAAAACAATGCTCAACTGAGTTGAACCAAATTTTACTATAGAACTATGAACAGTCTCTAAGTTATTGATTCAGGCCAAGTCAGATATATATATATATTTGTGTCTGTGTTTGGTCTTGGAAAGAAGTTAGGAATTAGGGTCAAGTCCAATATGTGGTCTAGGAAAGATGATACATCAACATTAATAACTGGTGTATTGGCTATTACTTCAACTTCCTTTTCCCTGTACAGTTGTGACTTTGAATTTACAAGCTGTCATATGTCACATGCAAGTTATATCAAGTGGGCCTCTTGTTTTCAAAATAAGGTAGACACATAAGATGGATCATTTCCATGTAGTTTTGTTCATTCTTGATCTTTAATCTCAACAGTGTCATTTTTGCTAAAACATGAATTTAAAAAAAACATTTTATACAGATATCACTAGTTTATTCTCATCCTATATCAAGATTCCTGCTACATTATTTTTGCTATAAAGCTGATTGACAGTATGCCAAATCTACTTGTCAAAATGGTAAAAGCGTATTACTTAGTTTTGCCTATACTGGTTAAAATGGTAAGATCTTATTACTTAATTTTGCCCATACTTGTCAAAATGGTAACATCCTACTTAGTTTTGCTCATCATTATAAATTGTTGATGAAATTTTAAGCAGTCAACATTAATTGCAATGACACAGTTGACTTGCAGCCATGTTGTCATAATAGAGCATCTATCACCATAAAGATGATGCCTTTAAGTTAGAAGAGTTGTTGGCCTTGTTTATTTTCAGACAAGCATGTATTAAAAAGAAAACAAGAAATGATTCATAAGTATCAACTTGTACTTTGTATTAAATATTATCATAATTATTATTTAAATCTTGCATATAAATTCACATATTTAAAATTCATCTTTCTAAAAGTAAAATGTTTACACATTTTTCTCTAGACATATTCACTGTGACATTCCTAAGGAAAAGAACAAATATGTAAGGCTGGTTTGTTTGTTTATTACCAAAGAGCTATCAGAATCAGATGAATATTCTACTGTAAAGATTAATTTTACCATTTAAATTTTCTGTTACACCTGTCTCTAATGAGGTGCGGGTATAATAGGTATGAAGGCTGTTCATCCATTTTAGTTCCATCTGTCCTTCCTTCCATCACACAGTTTTGTGAATGCAACTAGTCACACAGTTTATATGTTGGAGGGATTTATCCCTCTTAGGCCTATGGCATGCTGTGTACCCTTTTACACAAGAATAGTTTTGTTTCTAATAATAGGCGCTGTTCTCTATTTAGTGCTTTTTGATCTGTAAAGTGAAACCTCCGGCGGCCTCATGGTTAGAGTGTCCGCTTCGGATGTGGGAGGTCGCAGGTTCGAACCCTGGCCGAGTCATACCAAAGAGTTATAAAAATGGTACAAACAGCTGCCTTGCTAGGTGTTAAGCATTAGGAGGTTACTGTTAGGACCACAGGGTTTGTTAAAAATAAAATTGGGAGCCTAACCTGTAATAATATAATTACAGGTTAGACTCCCAATTTTATTTGTAACAAACCCCTGTGGTTAGGACTGGTTGGCCTTGTGTCCGGATAATGTGACTGGATGGGACATGATGCTACATGTCTGTGGCATGATGCCCCAATGCTAGACATCACCATAAACAGCCACACTGCAGACATCGTAGTGATATGACTGAAAAGTTTTTAAAGCTACGTTAAAAATCCAAATCACACACAGACACGATTTGATCTGCAAAGGTGGTGCTCTACAGTTTCGTATTTTGCATAGGGTTAGAATTTTAAAGAAAAGAAATTTCCCCGGGTTTCCTCACTGGTTATACTGGCTATTTTAAAAAAGACCTTGTATATCGTAGATATTGTTCAAAAGAACCTTTAATTCCCTTTATTTTGGTATATGATTGGTGGGTGTAATATGGGTTATAGAGTATACAGCTTGGCATTACTCCAGATGTGCATCTTTCAAAAAACTGCTAGCTCCACTTGGTCATTTTCACTTCCTGAACTTCAGAGGTAAATTGTAAAAAAAAATAGCCAATAATTTTTTTTACATTTTATGTAGTTGGTAATTCATTCATTGCATTTTCAGAAGCTGGTATTGTCTAGTCTGGCAAAATTCATTTTACCTATTTTAATAGCAGCTTAGGATAATGTACTTTAGACAAATTCAGTCTGATTTTTGGAGCACAAGGGAGCAGTCATTGTAGTCAGCAGTGTGCTAAGATCATTTACAGTTTCCAAAAGTACAATATCCAAAGAAATGTCAGCCACATTACATCAAAGTAGCATAGAGGTATGGTAACATTCTCTCCATTGTGCATATTTTAAATGCAAACAACTTCACCTTACTTACGCCACTCTTTCAAAGTACATAATAACTAGTGAGCGCCCCCCAAAGGAACGCTAGCTACTTAAAGGGACTTAACTCAAATTGTAACACTTGGAGGCAGTTGTTAGGCTTGAATGATTGCCACTGTTTGTCGCATCTGTGTAGAACTTAAAACAGAATCATTTCAATAGAAAATAACCATTAAAGATAATTGCTTATAATTTTCTAGCAAGTGTTTTATGAATTTTTTAATCAGTTATCAGTTAAGAAATAGAGAACAGTCACTAAAAATTTAGAAATTCAGATGGTTTTGTTTTTAAAGGATGATGGTATTTGCTTGTGATAATAAAGAGAAATGCTATTCCCAAAATTTTACAGTTTATCCCTTTGATCCTTGCTTCATGTACTGCATTACTCTTACTCATCATGCCATCAGTATTTTCAGTATTTTGACTGGAGCATTGCCATGAAACTTGGTAAAGATTATGGTCATAACCTTAAGATGAAATACACGAAGAAAAATAACCTTAACTCTAATCTCCCATTCATGTCAAAAATCTTAGAAAAAGTTGTTATATCCCAACTCGTATCTCATCTGAATTCAAACAGTCTTTCTAGCAATGTACAGTCTGCACATCGCCCTTGCCACAGTACTGAAACTACTCTTCTGAAAGTAGCCAATGACCTTCTCTCTGCTTTGGATGGCGGAAAGATTACAGTCCTCACTCTCCTTGACTTGTCTGCAGCATTTGACACTATAGACCATGATATATTACTTCACCGTCTCCAACATGTATTTGGCATTCATGATAAGGCCTTACTATGGTTCAAGTCCTACTTGGTCAACAGGACACAAATTGTGTCCGCAAATGGAAACAACTCCAGCCCAGTTGATCTATGCTGTGGTGTTCCACAGGGGTCTGTTCTTGGACCTGTTCTCTTCATTCTGTACACTCAGCCACTCTCAAGTGTCATAGATCATCATCCAGTGTCTCACCAACTGTATGCTGATGACACCCAAATATACAAATCTAGCCATCCAGCTGAAGTTGAAGCTACCATCCAAGGCGTAAAGAGGTGCATTTCCGATGTGAAATCATGGATGACATGTAACAAGCTGCAGATGAATGATGATAAAACTGAAGCCATCCTGATTACAACACAAAGACTTTCTCATTCACATCCTTTACCTCAGACAATAAATATCAGCAGCACCAACATTAAATTCACACAGTCAGTATGAAACCTCGGTGTCACTCTTGACAGTACTCTCACATTGCATCAACATGTCATGAACATATGCAACGCTGCATATCTTGAGCTGGGACGCATCAGCTCCATTCGCAAGTATCTTTCAGTTGATGCCACTAAAACACTTGTGTGTTCCTTAGTACTTTCAAGACTGGACTATTGTAACTCAATTCTGTCTGGTTCGTCTCAATATCTACTTCAGAAACTTCAAAAAGTTCAAAATACAGCTGCTCGGATCATCCTTAGAGTACCACGATCAGAGCACGCCTCTCCCCTGCTCTGTACCCTACACTGGCTATCCATACGATCCAGAATTAAACACAAAATTTGTTCTCTGTGCTACGTTTCACTGACGGGCTCCAGTCCAACATACCTATCTGACCTCACCCATGTGTACACACCTGCAAGATGCTTACTCTCCTCTTCTGACACTCGTATTCTCATTATTCCCACTATGAAGATGAAATCATATGGACAACGCTCTTTTGCATACCAGGGCCCAGCAACGTGGAACGAATTGCCCACTGCACTTAGACACAAAGACACAGTGATCTCATTCAAGAGCGCTCTTAAAACTCACCTATTTCAACTGCAAGAACAGACTTAAAGACCTAATAATGTATCCTTGCCTTAAATATTTACTGCATATTTTCTGTTTCTACTTTCGTGGTGTTTGTTTTTATTTTTGTAATCATATCATTATATATGTTTTCTAAGTGTTGTCAAATGTTGTAAAGCGCTTAGAGCTTCTAAAGATTAGGCGCACTATACAA
>JAECUM010022133.1:0-22015 GCA_016617855.1 Megalonaias nervosa | reverse complement strand
AATTTTGACACACACCCAAGGCAAAGGTAACATTCCTGTAGATGACTTCTGGTTCAAATTATTTCAAGGGATACTTTATTAACTTTTGATACTTGTGGAATATTCATTTTTGGTACTTCACAATTCTAACATACGACCTTTGAATTTATACTGTTCAGACTAATTTATTATACAGAGTAAATGTACGTGGAATTGCCATGAAAACATTAAAACAGGCTAGAAAGAAATAGTCCAATTTGAGCAATCAGCAAAAAAGGATGAGGTAGAGATAAGAAAAAAATATTGTATCTCCTGGAAGTGGTCCCGTTGATAAGGGACTAAGAGATTTTAAGGAAAAGGTGATTACACAGAAAGTTCCTCTAACATTTCCACTATACATCACTGCTTCTACTCTTCATATTTTTCTTGCACAACATGGAGCTGAGTTTTAAGGAAATCATAGCAAACTCTAGATATCAAATGAAATGCAATATGACCCCTAGGTCACTCGCTGCTGATGATTTCTGGGTAGGGGTTATTAGTGGGTCATCTGAGTTTGCAATAAAATGCATTGAATTTAAATGGCAATCCACGGTTGCTGTAGTTGCTAAGTTTAAACTTTACTTAAGATGTCATATCTGGATAATGTGACATTTTGTAAGATTTGATTAAATCTTATGTGGTAAATGTAGTAGAGTACGTGCAGGTTTTAATCGATCTCAGTTCTTTCCATTTGCCATCTATTCAAAACACACAAGCTGTCATTCACTTTCCATTTAATATGAGTCATTAAGTCGACCATTGTTGCAATATCCATAATATCAGGAATGAAAATACATCATATTATATTCCATCTTCATACTTAATAAAACTGAAACTTGTTATGAACACACTAGCAAGTGTAGGCATTTAGTTTGGCAATATCATTAGAATAAACAGTAGTAAAAATAAAGTTCGTGTTCTCTGATTAAAAAATATTTTTATTGAAAGTGCCCCAAGCTCTATGAGAAATTAAATCACAATGTAGTATGCCATGCTATGAGTTGCTCATAAGTAAGGAATATTCTAAAGGTAAAGTAAACAAAGAAGAGTAGAGGTTATGAATTCCCTAAAGAGACAGAAAAACATTTCAGCTCAAAAGAAAATTACAGCCTCCCCAACCCCAAAATATGAAATGGCCAGTACCTTATATTAGACGAATTAGCTATCTGTATTGTTTATTGTTTTATAATTCATATTAAACAACAGTAACAAAAGAGGATGATTAAGCGTACATTATTGCTGATTTTGTGAAAGACACCGTGCTGACATTAGAGAGCATATTGATACAAATAGGAGGTGTTGATATTGAAACCTCCAATTTCTAGCTACACCATTAACATAGCAGGCAGGGAAACTTTGAGTAGGATGCCAACTTAAGGGCAACATATTTATCAGAGATCGCCAGCAAATATAGAACACACTCAACAAACGAGAAAATATTTAGTGCACTTGAGAAGTTATGTGAAGCTTAGACAGACAACAAGTGCTCTCCTGCAATCGTAGGATGATTCTCAGTCTTACAAAAGCAATACGTATACTCAGCTCATTCACATACTCTAATAAATTACTCAGATATGACACGTGTTTTGTTTCTTTTCTCGTTGTTTTGTTTCTTTAATCCGAAATATTTTCGAAAGTTGTATTTCATCCCCGTATGTTTAACAACATTTCATTTGGCCACCGCGTTGGCATATGTGACACGTGTCAAACGTGATATAAGGCTCATAGATATAAATATATTTATAATATTCAACAGTATTTTTTGACAGATAAAACTGTTTTGTTAAAGAGTACTACATTTGTGGGTACTGAACCGGAAGAAATAATTGTGACCCGAGTCCTTACGCCAGGTATGTACCTGCCTCAAAGTTACACGAGTATTTGGGTTAATGAGTAGTTTACTAAAATGTAGTAAAACTGGAATATTCTGTTCACATCATTTACGTGAGCCGTACGTTACGCATAGATTACGCACGCTAGTGAAACAGACCCCAGAGACAAAAAGTTCTGGTACTTTCTCGAAAAGATGAGCCTTGCCTAGTCAAATTTATCGGCCGAAACATCCCTAATCGCTACGATTCCTGATAGAGACGGTTCAGTGACTCTAAGCCTGGACGAGTCTGTCGCCGACTGTTTGACAAAAGTGTCACAATAGGGGACGTAATGTTTCAGGAAAGCCCTGACATTTATTTCACCCTCTTCTCTTTGGATTTGGCACGCGAAAGCGAAACGCTAGTTCTACAAATTGCAACATTTGGCCCGCAAAGAATATCGGAGTTAGAGATTCAAACTGTAATGGCTTGATAGAGCCTGTATCTATAAGATTCCTCCTATTTCTCCGACTGCTCTGGATAGTCTTCGTCAGTACTTCTTTTGTGGGTCGAACGTAATACTACGTGCAAAGTATCACACAACGATCCGTGTAAAAATAATTTGTATTAGTGGATTTGAGAAGTAATCTCCTTTTGAGTTAAGCAGAACCTACTATATACTGAGCTCCCCATTTCCCGAAGACGGATCAACGAATTTTCTTTGAAACTGCCCATGTATTTAACAGCCAATTTCTCAAAATTGGCTTAAAGAACCATTTATTAACTTTTGCTGGTGTTGGAACAGATTCATGGTAACAAATTGTTCAACAGAGGTTGAAGAAAAACTTCTCTAAGTAGGTATCAACGCATTACAAAGTTTGACTAATCGGCCGAAACACTAACGGTTTATTATTGCAATGCCAAAAAGGATCCTCCTATGTATCTATTTGCTCTGGACAAATATCATGAATACTCCTTTTGGGAGTCAAATATATCCCAGCGTACACTACACCAGAAAATGATCCATGTCAAAATCATCTCAGGGCTCATCTGTAAGGTGCATATGTGGACTAATATGTAATCTCCTCATGGCCTTGTTTAACTCACCATATTTGAACTATTTATTTTCTGGAAATCAGAAACAGATTAATAATTAGAACTGTCCAAGAAACGTTGAAATCAAAATCGTCTAGGTAGGTGTTTAGTATAAACGGATGAAACTTTTTTGGGGAATAGGTTTGGCGAAGACACCGGAAGCAATTTCTTGAATGAGATGTTATTTATCGTGTAATTGAACGATTAATCTGACATCATATTCGTGTTTATAGCGTCCAACAGTAAATTTAACAGAATGGTGAGCAACGAGTTAAACAACTAATACAAGAACATTATTTGGTTACTAATAAGAACATGTAATTTCAACGAGTAATCAAACAATAATCGTCATATATAACTTGTGTTAAACAAAGACGATTGATAAATCACTGTGGATAGTCAATGTTTAGAATTTAAACACAAATATTGACAACGTATCCTCTGTCACCATGGGTATAAAACTAAAGCATTTGTACAAAAATATGAATAATGTTTCATTTATAAATAGGTTATATGTTTTATTGATTTTCGCAGATATGGTGATACTGAATTATTCATGTCAGGTTCACGATATGAACCAACACCTGATTTGTTTATTCAGTTCCTAAGAATCCTACGTTAAAAAAGTAGTGGATAACTAAGATACGAAGAAGGCCAACTCTTTCAAGCCAGTATTCTAATTATATCCATTTATGTTCTGGTTTAAATTAAGTTTTGCACGTTAATATTTGTTTTAAAAATGTGAAGTCCTGTGTTATATAATTTTTTTCTCAACAGTCTTTTACTATAATTCAGGAAATTAATGTTCTTTGTTTTAATGACCTGCTCTCTTTTGCTGAATACACTACGGCAAATGTTTCAGTCAATGCTAAATAGTCTTAAAACTTTCTTCTTGCTTGAGAGTTTTTCAGAACAACTCAGTATTGTGTATAATTCATTTTGTGAAACATATTGTGTTTATTTACATCGAGTAGATTGCAAAGTCAACAGTTGTGTGTTCAAACATGATGATTACAAGTCATGGACACCATAATGCTAAAGACTATGCCCTGAAGCAGTGTTATTAATCTTTGTTTGGAGCAGGGATAAAACGCCCAGGTGACCCTTAAAGAGAAAATTACTAGCTTCTGAATAACTACTTACTGTTTCTAAAATGTCTAGAAATGATATATCGTCAAGCAGATTTATAATGCAATGAATCTCTAGTTTTTTTTGATAGCTGAGAATAGAACCCCGAGATAACAAGCTGCATTTACTTTGAACCATGGTGGTTAAAGGTAATTTCAAAGCTGGTAAGATTAACATGGAACTGTCAGCCTTTTGTAGCATGGACATGTGCTTCCAGTCCACATTATCCCCACGAATAGGGTTGTACAGTGTAGCATTTACCCTTGTTGTGCTGTATCATCGCTGACAAAGTCCGTTGTATTATCATATCCTCTCAAGTAAATACGTTGCACTGCTTCTTCTTTAAGTAGCCCCTCCACCCACCTACCCCACCACAATCCCCGACTTAAGGCATACCAGGTTTGAGGCTGGGATGCTTTCGCCATATCTGCTGAAAGAGTTTTTTGTCTCTGCATTTGTAATTGGCTAGATGTTAAGGTAAACAGCCAATGTGTCCTCACCGTCCTGCTAGACCTACAGGGCACAGGCAGGATACAGATGCTGATGTAGCCTTCAGATACTTCTTTAAATGGGACATGCAACGAGTAAAATGCATAGCTATGAAACGTCCATTTTAAATGTATTATTCCCGTCAAAAATATACCTGTAAATTAACTTGCTTGAAACTACGTGGATAAGAAGGCATGCGTCCTACTAAAAATTAAGTAAATTACTTTAATCTGATATGACGTGTCATTTTTACTCTGAGAGCTATAGCAAGTGGCAATCATCTCAGATCTGTTATCAAAAGGTCTCAATGTAACGCTAATAATATGTATAGTTAATTTGTTTTATGCTATTGATGGTGTTTTGCATACCTGACTTTTGTCGTGATTGGAAGTTTGTAAACAAGCTGCTTACTAAAATCTGAATCCAAGGCCTGACACTGCTTATGAGTTAGTGGACTTTTCCTTTAGAATGGTCGTTTTCCAGAACAATTTATTACGTGTTAGGTAAAGTCAAATATATATATAGGGGTTTGGTAAACCAATTATCCGTTACTGTTTTATGACCAGTCTGTGGAATCATTTATTGTTGTCAGATATAATTTGAGACTACTTATTTAAATAAATTATTCACTGGTACTTCAAAGTGCCCATTGACTTCTGGACCACATTACTTTGGAATTATTTAAACTTTGGAATGGAAACCATCATTGTGGTACACGACGACATTCAAGATTGTTGGAACATCAGAATATTCAAGACCATTGTTACATCAGGACATTCAAGAATAATGGAATTAATTCGAAAAATTCATTGCTTTTGGACCATCATTGTGGTACACGACGACATTCAAGATTGTTGGAACATCAGAATATTCAAGACCATTGTTACATCAGGACATTCAAGAATAATGGAATTAATTCGAAAAATTCATTGCTTTTGGACTTGTGTTAAGACTATTAAGACTGTTTGGAATTTAATTCAAATTACTTGTTAGTGTTCGTAAATTTTCATTTTGTTGCTTAGATAAAAAAATAACTTGTCGATCTAAACTTGTTGGTTTCTCTTTATTTCTGTTACATAGTTTAAGAACTAGAGTCGCAATAATAGTAATACTACTAATAATAGCAACTCTACCCTCACTTCGCTTATAACTCTTTGATTTGAACTATTTTACAATTTTGCATGGTAAATTTGGTATCACAAAACAGAGCTGTTCAACATGTGGCAGTCATCAATGCCATAGATAATCTAGCCTTGATCTTCGTTGGAGAATCCGAAACTTGATCAAGTAGCTTGGATTCAATTAAAGTTTGCAACTATCTTGAATGGAAAATGATACCCAAGACACAAATGTAGTCTTGGTCAGTTTGGTCAGAAAGGAAAATACGTAAACTGGTGTAGGAAATCTCTCATCCCGTCTCCATTTTTGGGGGGAGTTGGGGGTTGGGGAGGGGGTGTAATAGCTTTAACAGAAGAAAAGAAAAGGAATGCTAAGCAAATGCATCAGTGAAACCATTATTTCTAACAGCGTGGATGAAAAAGAAAACACCATAATTAGTTCTTATATCCTGGCTGTATCTTTCAACGAAATACGTAAATCCCTTATTCACGTATTTCGCACAAGATGACTCATTTTCCTTGATATAAACTTAACAAACGACACGGTATATGGCGGGACTATAAATCTTTGTCACTGTAATAAGCAGCCATTATATTACTATAGACGCTGTAGCAACTGTGCTCAGGGAGCCTCGTTTTGAGTTATGCTGTACTGTTCATGAGATAACATTTAGAGGGGGTCTATACATCACAGCCGTTTCAATTTATGATCCCCTGCCGCATTGTTCCACGAGCCAGGCATTTCTCAACCTTGGCCTCCACAGGGTATTGTGTAGCACCTGGACAAAAGTTCAAACAACTCAAAAGAGACTTAGATCCAAACCTCAGTCAGTCAGACAATAGCCTCGGTTCCAAACTGAATAAATCGACTAGTCATTGAAAACCACTGGTCGATAATCTGCGAGGCTAAACATACATAAAACTGACTACCTAGACGACTTTTAAACACGATGTAGGAGTATGACGTTCCGTTCACTGATTTTATGCTATCCCAAACAAGAAGTGCCTATAAATTCTGTGTTGGAATTTTCGGTGGAGAATGTTAAAAATTACGTTCCGAGAGCGGATTTACTAAAAGAAAATGATGGCTGCTTTTCTTGTTTCCAATTTATTTGTACATTTTGCTGAAATGTGTGCAGCATTTAATTTCACATAAATATAAAAAAATAAATATGTTTAGATAGCATTTCCACTTGAAAAGCTTACTCTCTCACCAGAATACAACCTGTAGTACTTTCACAGGTATACCTTATTTTACAATTGTGCTAGCTGACACAACCTGTTTGGGAAACGCGTGATCAAACAAGAAAAAATAATGTCTATTTCAAAGCAGTTAGCGAGAGTAGTTAACCCAACAAGTTAAGTGTATTAATAACTGATTTTAATTTCTATGTAATTTTTAAAAGTTCTTTTTTCAATTTATACTTTGGCATTCTTAACAATCCCTTCCTCATCTAATTTTTTAGTTTCAGTCCCTTCCGCATCGAATTTTTTCATACGATAAATTTAAAGAAGCATTTGATGCTTAATAGAACGAGAATTAAAATGGTGTTCAGGTGTGTACATCAGACATACTATCCAGTAAATAGGGACTTAATTTTACATTAAGTAACAGAATGATATTGTCTTGGTTTGGGAATTAAAATCTGCATTATCTACAAACTACGGGAGGAGGTAAATGTCACAGCTAATGGATTACAAAGAACGTGTGTGTGTGTACGTGCGTGAGTGCGAGTGTGTGTGTGTATGCCAGTACGCAAAGTCAATAACGTCAACTGTCTACATGCAATAAAAATTGAAAATATGACCTTTTGGATATCTCAGTCACATAATTTGAAAGAAATTGAATGCAAGATTAGAATAATTAATTAATCACTGTATGTATGTATAGATGTATGTATGTATGTATGTATGTATGTATGTATGTATGTGCATTCATCTTTCGAACTGTCCTTTCTCTTACTTTTCTATTTGTTATTTTCTTGAAATGAATTTGAATGAAGGTCTTGGTAAAATCATGCATTAATATATATTTTTTCTTAATTGAAAGGTGGAAAATAAAATGCAACTCTAGTTGTCTCGCATACTGCATAGGCTAGTAAGCGACGAGTGTTTTGCTGTCACCTTGTTTTAATTTATACCCAACCTATTTGTAAATGAGAAACAATACTTTATTTGGAAGCAATCACTCAAAACGGACCGCTTTTAAAGAAAATGTTTCGCGAGCATGTGGCATTTAGCCTGCTATTCTTCGAAGAATAGTACACAAAGAACTAGACATGGATTCTACTGAATGTCATATTAAACTTTAGACGATCACACAGTTCATTCCGTGCATTTTGTTTTTCAGTGAAGCAAGAGATGTGATAAGAGAAGATTGTATTACATGACTTAAAGATTAATGAACAATAACAAAACGGTTGATCTTGAGGTTCATACCTGTTGAATCTGTTCTTCTGGGTATGTTTATCCTATAGCCACTAAAGATCATATCTATACAAATGTCGGTAAAAAATTTTTTTCTTCACAAAATTAAACTTGAATCTGATATTAGAAACAAATTAACCTAATTCATTTAGAGTCAGATATTTCAAAAACTAGCCTAATTAATTTTCTTTATTTATATTAAGTTGTATGTGTGTCTAGTACAACGATCTCCACAGCGCCAGTATTACGATAGAGGTAAATACATGATATAGGACAGTTTTGGTCCTGGGATAAAGAGATAGCGTAATTTTCTATATTTTTGTCTCAGCTTTTCACTCGGTACTTATCGAGTATCTCAGTGTACGTCAGAAGAAAAACGGACATGTCCCGTGCCCTTACAAGTGGCCTGAACAAAATAAAGAGAGATGAGATATGGCATAATAGGTTACATATGAGGAAGACTTGTGTATTTAGAAACCAATCTGTCCTCCCCACTTATAAGATATACTTGCCGTTAATATTATTCACACCTAAGTACATTAGGATACAAGTATCATTGCCGAGTCAAAACTTGGAGGTCAAAGTAGGCATTCTTAAGGCTTCCTTTTGTTTTCCCGTTTACTAACCGAGTTACAGCACTGTGATATCGGACAGTCCGTAATCATTTAGGTCAGTTTGTCGCGCATTATAGACGGGTTCTGTAATACAAAATATTGTGCACAGATACGTCTTGACATCCTGTTTAATGTACGTCAATACTGCATTCATCATAAAATTATGAAAGTCTGTAAGTTCATTTTTTAAGGGTTGAGTGGGTAGGAATTGAAATGGTATTTCCTGGGGCGGGGCGAATATTAATGGTGGCAATTCCTTGTGGGTGGTTGGAGTGGCTTTTAGGGCTAGGATTAGATGATAATTCCTGAAGGTAGAATGAGAATGTATCAGGGTGGCAACTCCTGAGTGGTGATGTGGAGAGGTGTAGATGTAATTTCTGAGGTGGTGTGAGCATATACATGGATGGTGAATTTTGAGGTGGGGTGGGAAGGACTTGGAGTGGCACGTTTGGGATGGAGTGGGGTGGGAATATGTTGGGGCGGTAATTCCTGAGAGTTTGTGTGTACGAATATGGGTGATCATTCCTGGGGTGGAGTGGATAGGAGTAAGGGTAGAAGTATGAATTGTAATTGTGTCGGTGGGAGTCGAGTAGGATGGAGTTTTGGAGGTGGGGTGGGAAGAAGTAGGAGTGGTAAGTCCTGGAGTGGAGATTCAAGGCATAGAGTTGGTTATTCCTGAGGGTGTGATAGAAAGAAGTAGTTTGGTAATTCATTTCCTTTGTCGCTTTTCTTGCTTTAAAAGTTAAGATCATTCTCCGTCTACACACAGAGAGAGAGAGAGAGAGAGAGAGAGAGAGAGAGAGACAGAGACAGAGAATAGATTTGTCAGAGACTTGCTGTCTTCTGTACATCTGTTGGTAATTCATCGAAACTCTTCTTGCGCCTTTTAAAGAGCAAGCACAAAACTAACGAGCTAATGAGATTGGACAGCTCGGTTCTAGTACGTTAAAGTAAAATAAGCATGTTTGCCAGTATGCAGAATTAAAATGTTTAAGTAATGAAAATCTAAGATAGGAGTTTATGGACCTCACAGTCAGAGAGATTGCAAGAAATCTAGTGTTAAATTTGAAATAAATTAATCAATGTTTTAACTGGAATGATAGCAAAGATTATTAATAACTGGTGTCTTTGCGGTACATTCGGATATTAAATCTGGTTTATTCCGAGGGTAACGATACTTATTTTCAACACGTATGTATGTATGTATGTATGTATGTATGTATGACCGCCTGTATGTATTTGTATGTAAGTCAAGAAGTGTATTCCACTAGCGAGCTATAGGTCTTCCTTTCTTCTAATTTCGTAATATGTCTTTTCTCTAAATGAATTTGAAATCAGTAGAGTTTTGGTAAAATCATACATTTAAATACTTTTTCTTAATTTAAAGATATAACTAATTAAGTACAACTCTAATTATTTTACATACTGGATAACCTGGTTGGCGATATACGCGTTGCTGTCACACTGTTTCAATTTATCCCCAACCTTTTTGTAAATGAGAAACAATACTTTATTTGAAAGCAATCACTGAAAACGTCCCTCTTGTAAAGACAAAAATGTTTTGCCAGCATGTGGTATTTAGCTAGCTATTCCAGAAGACTAGTATGCAAAAAACAAGACGTGGATTGTAATGAATGTTATATTAAATTATCAAGGATTTCCACTTCATTACTTGCATTTTGTTTTAAAACTTGGCTGGATATGTGATATGAGAAGATAGTATTATGTGCATGATATGTTGATGAAAACTAACAAAACAGTTGATCCTAAAGTTAATATCTGTTGAATCTATAAATCTGTTTATATTAGTCCGACAGGAAATAGAGGTCCCAACGCGTACAAAAGTTGGTGAACACTGTGTTTCACGCAGTCACAAGACTAATCAAGTTTTCATGACCATGAACGTTTTCTTATCATCTTCCAACATTTCAATTAATGCCGTTTAAATAAGAATCTCCCATATCATCTAATACTTTTTCAAGTTTGAACCAGATTTGAAGCATAGAAGAGGTGAGCTAATAGATGCCCAACAATACTGCACTGAAATCTCGTTTGCAGTATTAATCTTAGAGACAATCACGCTTGTACCGTGGATGAAGCAATCACAGTAGGTGGCTAAACTAACGGTATATAGAGCAAAGTACTTCATTTGTTGAAGATCAGAATAACAACTGACGCGCACATAAAAGTCATTATGTAGCTTTTATCATAACGGAGAGATGACATCTGAAATATCGTGTTTCTTGTATTGAAGATTTTTGTATTTAGAGACTAAACTGTCGTCCCCACTCATAATATATACTTGGGGTCAAAATATTGCTCACGTCGGAATACTTGAAAATATAAGTTTTGTAGATGAGTAACAAATAGATTAGTGCCGGATATTACCAAATTCAGGTGTCAGTAAGTAAAGATCATTAAACTATTTCATTCAGTAAACACAGACACATACGCACACATGCTTGAAAGTATACAGGACGAAAGATGTATCTTCGCGTTTACATCCTGGATTTATTACTATTGTTATTATTGTTATTGTTATTATTATTATTATTATTTCCTAACACTTTAATAAATGTTGCATTTTGGGAGAAGACTTAATGATCGATATCAGTGGAAAATACTTCACTGCGCTATATTCTTGCTGAACGACTAAGAGGTAGAAAGATAAAATCTATGATATTAAAAATAAATGGATGATTACAATAATCATCTTTCATGACTATTCGAAATAAGACACACGTGATTTTTTACAAGATTGACTCTGTATATGTTCTATCCATTGTCAGAATCGAATTATTAACTTTTTAAGGACTGAAAACCTGTCGCCACATAAAGACTAAATCCCCTTCTGGTATCACACTTTAATTAAATTTATACCCCTGAATCAGACGTCAACCATACATTCATAATTCAAAAGACTTTAAACATGTCATGTCTAGATAAAGTTATAAATTTTGGAGATATAGATATAGTGATTAGCACACATCAAATGGCGATTTCTGATACAGTCCATTCCAGTACTTCTTTCCCAATTTGTTTTGCGTCAGATTATGACAAGCCTTTGGACCACAATATTAGAATTCAGAAATTAGGTTACCACGAAATTGGCTTAGTACAGTACGTATTTATCATTTTATCACAATATACTGAAGTACAAAATAAAATAGTTGTTCAAATTTATTATTATTATTAGAGCCATATGAAGCATTGATGTAGTAGATCACTTTCCTGTCGTGAGTGCGATCTCAGGCTTCCTTGTACCGATATTGGCAAGATTCAGTGGTCTGCTACTTTGTATAGATGGTCACCACTTTGTACCGACCTTTCTTCTTGAGACCATTTATTACAACACAAATACACAACACAAATAAATTAAAGTGTTTCGGACATACAAAGATAAATGGTGACAACTTTGTTAAAATAAATAAACCTTGACACAGTTCTTGTTGTTCCTAAACTAAGCGACATAATGTTGCCCTGCTGTTTCTAATTTAATATTAAGCAATTATATGGTTGAAATAAATGCTGTGATTTCAATATTTTTTAAATTCAGATTTCATTCCATATCATAGTTGTACGTAAACAATTAACGTAAGAAGCAAACATAAAGGGTATGATCTATATGAAATTGGGGACACTTTCTCCCACATCTATATAGTTAAGTGAATAATGAAGTTATTTTCTGCAGAATCCTAGAACTGTTAAAAGGCAATGAATTTGACACCGTTGCTAAGATGTAAAAAAAAACTTTAAAACACTAGGTTTCCCAAAATATATAGGAAAATAAATGATTTATAAAGAAACAAAAGAGAATTCCTCTCACGGTGGCATACACGGAAGAAAGTAATGGTGGGAGTAATTTTCAATTTCTGCAAAAGCAAAGAATTTTTTGCGGAACAAAAATTTACTAATTTGTAGTAGTCTCTAACATAACGAAAAAAGAAGTAAAATATAAAAAATGACCGTATTTTATTGGTTAGGGATAAGAGTAATTATTACATTAGACTAATTGTTTATCAATCAGAATTAGGTTTCTTTATTATCTTCTGATGAATAATCGTACTTCTGGAACTTTTATCAACTTCTGTAATTTTTTTCATTCTGGCTCACATTTCGGTACTTCATGTATGTCTTTAATAAGTAACCACAATTGATGACAAACGCGAAGGAAGATGTTACCTTGGAGAAACTATCATTATAGCACGTGCTATGTACATTAATATCTTTTGTAACTCCCGGTACATATTTTGTATAATTTTTGCAATTTTTATTCGTGGTTGTAAATTGTATTCATTATTTTTAGTTTAAATTTGATATGTACATGGGTCATATTTTAAGATATTAAAGAACTCACAAATTGCATAGAATTATAAATAGATGCTTACGAATGTGTTGACAGTTGCTAAAAACACAATTATTAGTAAGTATGTTCAGTATGTTGATACGAGCTGGCATTTTCCTATTGGACAGATCGGTCCGATGGTATCGCAGAAGAGTTAAGTTAATTCCCATGGGATGGTTTAAATCTTGTGAGTCCTTCTAGGATGTTGGACATTTGCGATTTGTCACATAGGTAGTACTGACAATATGCGTGTTTTGGCCTTTTCACCTGAATATACGTAATTCGGACTGGGCATTTCTTTTATTCAAACGTTTAGAGAAACTTCAACGTGTCCATTTCATTAAAAAAGGATCATTATGCATTGAAGCCATTGGAAAGCCAGTAAAGAGCAAAGATATTAAGTCCCCGTTCGTCAAGAGCAATAAGAGATATAATATGGTTGTGCTAGATACAAACAACATAAAACAATGCAGTGAGGATTGACACTATCAAAAATTTTTAAATACGTGAACAACTACTTAAGCAAAAATTGAAAATTAATTTTAACCCCTGTTTGATAGGTTCTAGTACTACATCTGTTTCAAAAACAGCATAAGTTAAGTGAAACACAGTAATGCCGATTTTGAAATATCGTGAGATAAATATGGAGGAGTGGGGATATAACACAATAAATATGAGAGGATTAAAATATTACGTGTGTGTGTGTATATATATATATATATATATATATATATATATATATATATATATATATATATATATATATGAGCCGTAATATCCTCTTATTAAAAAGTTTTGAAATTGACCTTTTTCGTCATTTTATCTATTGTAATATGTTCGACCCACAACAGAAGTCTTCACGAGTTTAGTCAACTTGAATCAATGATGCTAGGGTCAACTTATGGCTACAGAGTATGAAATGTAGGTACATTGTGTATTGATTCAAACAACAATTTGTACTGACTGAAAATCTAGTTAAAGGACTTTGATTTCAACACCTACTTGCCGGTTTCTAGGCAACGATTTGTTACAACGGTAGTAAAGGTTCAAAGAAAATTTGGGAAATATGGAGCCAAATTATGGTAGCTTTAACAAAGACTTCATGAAGATTACCTCGTATAGGGACCTTAAAGTCGTCATCGAAAATAATCTTGACATGAATCATCCTTTGATATCTTGTACCAAAAGGATAAAAGAAGTATTAACAATGTTCGTTTGGAGAAATGAGAGAAACAAGAGGGTCCTTATGGATAGATCAATTTATCAACGTACAATTAACAGGCAGAATACACCATATATCAGTAATTAGGTCATAGTAATCGAAATACCAAAAACTAATAGAGTTCCTGAATCTCTACTATGAGGCTGACTATGGTCTCTGGGATGTTGGTTTGTGGCATCTCCAACTTCTGATGATCTATTTAGCTGTTGCAGACCAGTACAGCCAGTGGAATGGAGAATTGAGCATTGAGAATGAACTTCTCTCCATTCCATTTTACGTTGGAAGCTGCCGTCCTCCAAAGGTCCTTGGAGGCGTTATTGGGAGTGTAGCTCTTTTTCATCCCTGATATGGCCCCTTTTTGTTGTGCACTGCTTTTTAACGTTGCTAGTGGCGATGTCGCTGTTGTTTTTAACGACTCAATATCAGCTGAACGTGCCTTGCAATCCCAGTCCCCAAGTTCTACTGGTTGTCCTTCCGGTATTCCCTGTTGCATTCTTTAGGTTCTTCTACGTTCCTACCATATCAGGAGAATTGTTGTTCCCTTCTCCCATGAGTATAGGCGCCACCATGATGCTAAGATCAGGCCTAGTCTTTAGAGGGCATTCGTGTATTAGGTGGGAATTGAAATACTTCAGTCTCTAACTTTTCGATACTTGTTCCTTGTTCCTTTGTTCAGTGAGCCTGATACTCTGTTGCAAGAGAGTTTCAATGTGTTTCGTTCCCAAAAGAGTCATGGATGTCATGATTGGTAATGGTTTTTTTTTCTTCTTCTATTTGCCACTCTTTCAAGATCATTTCTTCTGAGCTAATATTCCGTGTGCCTTCTAGATACTCTTCCAACTTGTCTTCTTAACTCATTATTAAGCGTGTATTATGTTGTTTCTGACAAGGTTCATAGATTTGACAACCGTAACAATGTTCTCTAGTCATACTGAAACAGGAGACTAAGTGTTGTTCTTATTCTAGCTATATTGACATCACGACTGTACTTTTATATTCTTTGTCGTTTTCTTCACCTATGGTTTCTGATTGTTTTTCTGAATAGAAGACTCTTTTTTCGATGATCTCCACATGTGCCTGCTCCATCGTTTAATAGTCTAGGATCGCCTCTCTCGCAATGTTCATTTCCAGAATATTATTAAATTCTGCGTACAAGATGGCGTTCGCTGTCGTCTCTACATTCAGAGCAAACTGAAGTTCCACACAAATTTAGACCGATGCTTTGGGGTGGAAATGTCCTCGTCTCTGCCTTGGTTTGGAATGAAATCAAAGCCCCATGAAGCATACCATCATTCATAATCGTCGTACCATATGTTGTGGTTACAGCTGGTTCCTAATTGTCATTTGGCTTAAGATAGAGTCAAGTATGATCTCAGGTATTTTTTTTCTGAGCAACATTGGGCTCAAACAGTCTGGTATACAATGTGTAACCAACTCGTGTGATTTATATCTTCAGCAGATTGAAGTAATAGCGCTCAAATGATTTTAATATATAGATTCGTTGAAGGTGGCTTTACTGACGAATCCAATTAGCAAAATGTTCTGGCCAGTACATGTGGGTGCTGGTCAGTAACATTACGTATTGTGTATTAAGAGTGGGTACTGGTTATTAACTGTGGGTGTTGGTCAGTGGCATTGTAAGCTGATTGGTAAACTTGTTTAACTGATCAGCACCGACACCTACTCACCAACACACCGTCTTACCGCCCATCACAGACTTGTTAACCGATAAACCAATTTGTATTACTGGCCAGCACCCATATCTGCTGACCAACACAAACAGCTCAACTGTAAAGTCATAAATTATTGATATTAACTTGTATGTGTCTTAATTTATGCCAGAAAAATCCAAAGGGACTCTGCATAAGAGGAGAGTTAGTTACGGTGTCTGCAAGCAAATGTGTCTGTGTACTCATGAATGCATAAATTCACGACTAACTAAGTCCCTTTTATCTTTTAGGGATGAGTCATAGGTCGGTAGAGTACAGGTGTTGGTGTGTGTATGCAAGGAGCTGTAACTTGTGGACTCGAGTTCATTTATCAATACGGACAAATTACAAGTCTCCAACCTTATATGTATAACTTTATATCTTTAAATGCTACGATGAAATTGCAAGCATCAATAGACACAATGGTGTTCTAAATTAATCTTTATAAAAGAAATCAGTGTTTACACAGAATCACCAACATTTTAACCAAAATGACAGGGGAATAAATTTTCATAGTGTGTGTTATCGGCTGAGACTCATAAAAAAATATTTTAATATTTAAACTCGTATTAGTTATCGGACTAAAACTGCTAATAATAGAGGGTAAAATTTCCGCTTTGGATCGTTTCGGATATTTGCTAGCATTTGACCAAGGATACGTATTCCTGTCTTAAAGTTCAAATGTCTATTGTTTAAGATGGCGATAAGACTGCCATTGATGGGATTATGTCTATTCCTACATGTAAGGTTGAATGAATACAAATTATCGAGTCACATAGTTTATCGATTAAAATACTTCTATCAGCAATACCTAAATAAATACTTGTTAAATGCGAAATGTCAAACTTTACGGCTCGTAGTGAAGTCATTAATTGTGCTTGCCTGCACATGTATTGAAAGTGACTTAGGGATTACCTTACAACTACAATGTTTGATATGTTCTTTAGCTATTTTTTTTTTTTTACCATGTACTGAAAACAGAAATAAAAGCGTTGAGTCGATATTTCAATTCAAACGTTATAGCATGGTAGAAAAGATGTATATATTTGTCAATAATCAATAGGCATAACATATTCCTTCCGACTATCGTCAGCTATAGATATTAGTTGCTTTATAAAATGTTGCTTATGTATTAAATCAATAGACATATGCCATTTTAAATTGTATTAGCAGAATAATTTGGATGAAAATAATTTTTTTTATTCCTCTCAGTGATACAAAGATTCCCAGACGAGGGAATAATGCGAACTTAGTTTGAAATGGTAGAAAGGCATCTGAATAAGATTATAATGTTGTGAACAGATGCTATTAAATTGAACAATTTCAATTGATTAAAGATTTCCAAAATTGCGATGTTTTTATTTATGGGATTACGCATCATGATATTCGATTTGATGAGAGGAATTTCCCGTGTTTTTTGAAAAATTTGACTTATATGGCCATCTTATTCTGCCTCTCCATATGCACATGAAACTACCCTTATGTTACATGTGTGAAGTCAATCCGTTTCCCATTTTATATGTTGATTTTGAAGGTAATGACCATCCTCTAAACTAAGATGTTACTCCTTACTGCGAGTATTTTTTTTATGTGTGGACTAATGTAGGTAATTGAAAAGTATTATTTCTTAGGAATAAATTTTGTATAAGCCAACCTAATCTTGTAATCAATACTGGTCAACCTGCCTGTCCATAATTAAGGATAATGCCGTTTTCAATACATTTTAACATGCTTGCAAAGCTAAGTAGTAACATAATGAATTGAAATTACAATACACTGTAGTATTAGAGAAAATAGATGTATGGTTTTGCATTCAAGTATAAGACTCCCAAACAATCGTAAAATTACTTCTAGTCAGGTATTAAACAATGCAAGAGGAATTTATTTCTTGACAATGAGAAAAGGGTTTATATAAATGGTTTTACAGATACAAATTGTTCAAAATATTATAGTATATCTAGATAAATGTTTTCCCTACGACATTTGAAATGCACTCTTTTTAGGTGACTTTATTAAATATACAGTGGGCTATATTTTTATATGGACTTTATTACAACGGTTTGTTATTGAAAGTCAAGGGTAATAAAATTTGTCCAACTAGGCACATCTATAACAGTGATTATCATACGCATATTTTAATTAGGCTAACGAATCCCACGACTGAATAGTTTAGTTCGGATGCGTACGTTACATGTATCAGGAGAAGGAAAGGATAATGCTGCAGTTTTTAATTGAATTGTTGACATTTACATAGGGCCGGCAAGAGAGGGAGATGAGAGAGTGTTTCCTATCTTTCCTGGCTACATCTGTTTGTGTTTGAAAGTATTTAGATTTCCTGTGTTACATATACGTTTACACAATATTCCTAGTCGTATATTATTTGATATTGAGAAAGCTTTTGATGTAAAAATTAAATAAAGTCAGATCTATTGAAATCTTTTGGTCGGTAAGCAAAGAAAAAGAACAAGTTTAGTCTATATGAGATCCTACAAGTAGATTTAACCGCTTGCTGTCAATTATACATCTTACATTATTCGTCAAGCAAAATAATGTTTTGCTTTTATACTTCCAAATATTCCGAAGCAAAGGCAGAAATAATGCTGTTTGTGACTCGATTGAAAAGACAGCATACTTTTTAAATTTGTTTCATTATGCATACATGTATCATTACTTCAATTGATGAATTCTTAATTATAATTCAGAAATTACGATTTTCATGGCGGAATTACCTGTATATTTTTGACCAAATGAATGGAAATGTAACTGTTTTAATTTAAGTTTACGTGTATCACGACGTAGAAGTTCTGACTTCCTAGAAATCTAGGGTCCCTTTAGTCAAGGTTGACTAGCATGCATTCTATTAGGCGCACTCTCCCTCCCTTCCTCTGTCTCTCTCTCGCTCTCAATCGCTCCTTATTCGAGCTACTGACTCCAGCTAAGCGTTAATGTACTGTTTAACACCAGTCATTCGATCAAATGAATCGCTTATGATTCATGAAACAAACTAGAGACTGTGAAATAAATAAAAAATTCTGCGTTAGTTGTTCGCATGATTTCCTCGTACATTTGAAACATTTTCTTTATATAGCAGTTTGAATCGTAGTGTTTTTTTATATCTAGGCTGATTTCATTATAAGTATTATTTTAACAAATGACCGTTAAATGAATGGTGACAGAAGTGTCATATATATATATGATGCTATCGGGGTTTTTGATTGCACGTTATATTGAATGTATTTAATATCATCACTGTACTTAACATTTTTCATTTTTTAAAGAAGAATATATCGAGTTTGTTATGACAGGACTGATACTTGATAATGTAGTGTGGAATACATACTTACAAGTCTTATAGTAACGATACAAATTGTGTCTGTATTTGCAAATAGTTAAACCACATCTTACTTGTTACGTAAATTAGGCTCGTTTATTGAGGGATTTTACTATAAAATTAATAACAAAGTTTCTTGGAATTCATATAAATGTTTTTGGCATTTCAGAGTATATGAGAATGCGTGCTTTTCATAGACCATATGGTTCAAATCAATCCCGAAAGAACTGACACATACCAGTTTACTTACAGTTTGGCAATCGGCGGTGGGTTTTTGCCTATTGTTCTATTGATCCTTCAGTCATATAAGGCAAACAATAAGAAGCAACCGACATACTGAGAATATTAGAACCAGTAAAACTTAAACTCCCAGGCAGTGGACTACTTACCTGTGCATAATCGCAATTGCATGACGCTATACAAGCAAAAATGAACCAGTCTACGAGGAATGCCATTATGTTTGTTGCTGTATGTTTAGTGTTTGTATCCACGGCTCACGGGTAAGGCTACAAAGTTTTTATACTTTCTTTATAATCCTTCACTTAATTTGTAAATCTCCTATTTGGTCTGGTGTGGATTAGAAACACATAGTGCAAAAGCAGAAATGTCTTATAAAATTAATAAGAACAAAATATATTATGGATTGTTTCAGCAGTATGCTCTTTTTCTTGCCAGAAAATTTATATTGTTTTAATTAGTTCATTTGTTTTCAATAAGCCTCGTGTAAATTCAAACAGATGTCCCGTCCTAAAGCTCTCACTCAATTTATGTCGAGTTTACGATAAAAATTGTGAAATCCAGAGGAAGTTATGTTATGTCACCTTGCCAATACCACACTTTCAGTTTTAGGAATAATCTTGGTTCATAGGAATATATATATATATATATATATATATATATATATATATATATATATATATATATATATATATATATATTAACGTTGAAATACTGTAGATAGATAGACAGAAAGATAGATATGATGTATAAGTTTACTTTGACATAGATGTAATTAAGCCTAATATAAACCTAATATAGCAGGACTGCTTATTAACATAATTGCAGAAGTATAACTTCAGAGTGAAAACATGTATCAGTTTGTTTAATGTCATGTTACAAAACTGTTTCCTATATCTTCACGGACGTTAGTAAAAGATCTCTTTAAAAAAAACTCTCTCCAATATTCCGGTGTACATAAATCGTTTGTTTCGTTTGGCAGTGTATTCATGTGCTAATGTTTCTTACTAGCTTAAAAAAAATTAAAATACTCTGTTGTTAAAATATATGATTATCATCTATCTAGAATAGTTGAATATAGGTGCTGTAGGTGTTTAATTTCCTTTGGCACTTACAATCATCCAGGGTATTTGTTTTTGTGCAGGGTGTATAGTCTTTACATTTAAGAACATCAGGAGGCTTTCTCCACAGTACAACAGTATATGCAATGTGGAAAATAAATAATCCGAAGTAAATTCGTAACCCTTTTCATAAGTTCTATTTCCTTATATACCTTTATAAAGAGTGTTTAAAGATGGTTTTACTATGATAAAAATATCAATAAGAATACTCTAAATGGTTGACACACACAATTCTAATTTTTGTGCCATTGCTTCTGAGAACTATTTTCAACACTGCGGTGTCAGTTATGCTGACTGACTTCAAAATTATTGTCATAGATTCATCGTTTAGCATATTGTAAATCTCATTTTAGTTTGTTCTCATAACATATTTATCACTAAACTGTTGTGATGTATCATCTACATAAATAGACAATGAATAATGTTTCAAACACTGGTTGCTTTTATATACGTACGCATGTATGAATAAAAAAAATGCAGGTAGGTAAGTAGGTAAACTATTCTGATAAGATTTGCCGGAGCATTCACAAATAAGTATTAGATGTATATTAAAGTAATAAGGTAATTAAAGAATTAATTTCTCAGATTTACAACAGGCTTTCATCCCGAAAGTTCTTTATTTTCTACATATCGTATAATTTGACAAAACTGTCAGCCTGAGACTGTATATAATTTGCAAAAGTAATTTGTGTTAAAAACAAGTTTTAGGTTTTAGTTAACTACTCCATGTCACCATTTGTGTTAATATTTTCTTTTTGCTACTAATTGGACGTTGACGGTTTAGTAATTCATCAGCTGAATGATTACTTGATTTAAACTATTCATTACAATACATACTTCATCCAACTCGTGCAAAAAACGTGAAAGAGGAATCCATAAGCTCACAATACATATCTTACACGAAACATGAAAGCCACTTAATATGTTGAAATGCGTTCACTCGTAATATAAGTGATCCCACGATGAGTGTACGTGGTCCTGGCGTTCTTTTTTATTCACCCTTAAAAGAAGTGATCGCACCATATGATTGTACGTGATCGTGGCTTTCCTGTCAGTGTGGAAGAGAGAACGTCGGGCCATCGATTCCGGCCGAAGCTGAAATTTCCAGCCGTGATTGAAATGCCGTGTACTAAACAGCAGACAGGAACACCTATGTTCGTGGGGTTATGACAATACTTGCGTCTGGTTTGTATCGCTTGGAGTCAACGCAAAATATTCAGAATGATAGCGATTTATATTCTTGTCAACCATTATTCCAGGTGTGTACTGGAGCTCTAGACCTGCCGTTTAAGCGATCATGTTCTGGAACCTTTTGTGCGGGCTCTTAAATGGCTTTCTATAATTTAT
>JAECUM010022132.1:0-106059 GCA_016617855.1 Megalonaias nervosa | reverse complement strand
GATAGGAGGGTAGACGATTCTAAGTTAGTCGACATCTTGTGGCGAGAACGGGTGAATGGAATGAGGTGAACCGTGGTTATTTATAGTGGAAAAGCGGATCGAAACGGATTGAGTTCTTTCACTAATCTTAACACGCGTAACAAAATTCAGTCACAGTGCGGAGTCTGTCTTCCAATCCAAAGAGAGTAGCCTGTCATGTCACATTCACTATATAGGTTCGCTAGCGTCTGTGCGCAGTGAATTAATGCGACAGAGTTAGAACATGACGGAAACTAAGAAGACAATGAATTGGGGTGCACCGGCCGTGGAGACGAGGAGAAATGGCAAAGGAGCGGCTACTAAAACAACCACAATCCAACTTGCAGAAGAGAATGATTTTAATTGGGATTTAGCGGATTTTCTCTCTTCACAAGACCCCGAGTGGCCGAGTGGTCTAAAGCGCTCTCCGTTACGGATCACTGCCATCTCACCTCTGTCTGCGTGGGTTCGAGTCGCGGATTCGGCGAATGTGGATATGTGAGAAAGCTTGCCAGTAGTTTCTCGTGGGTCGGTGGTTCTTTCCGGGGATTTCCCGGTTTCTTCCTCCACCATTAATATTGGCCGCCATGTATAGCCTACCGTGTGCTGAAAAATGGCGTTAAGCCCTACAACAACAACAACAACAACAACTCTTCACAAGAATTTTTTCCGGTACCAGTACCTTCTCCGTTTTCTCCTTCCTTACCGTACGTCGAGGATTTTAAACAGAGACAGAAAGAAGAATTGGAGAAATATTTGCAACAGCAGAAAGAAGCAGAACAAGCCTTTCTCATTCAACAGCAACAGCGAGAAGAAGACGACAGGAAGAAGAAGAAACAGAGAAGAAACAAGGTCTACGAGAGAATGAGGACAGTGAAAGTCAAACAGTGACGGTACACTTAGACATTTTTGTAGAGTTAAGGAGAATGAAAGAAATGTATCAGACTTCTTTAATACGACCCAAGAGAAAGAGACCTTCCCGAGCGAAACACTCCAATCCCGTCCACACACCTACTACACCTGAGATACCAACACTAGTGATCTCTACTAAATACCAGGTCCAGAAGTAGTCCTTAGCCGCGTCAAAGGGATAAGGCAGTTAAAGCTCATAACTTCCTGAGTTTGTTTTCTAAAAAAAAAAAACAGAAAAAAAACCAACAAAAAACAAACACCCAACAGTCATTTTCAGGGCCACCCACCTCTCGCGAAAAGATACTACTCAACGTTTGCTAAAATCCATTAAAACTCAAAATCCCTTTTTTCCATGAAGTACGCGTGTGAGTGCGTGAGTAGGTTCTTATTCTGATTATACAAATCAGAACCAAGAGACACTTACGTTTTTCTTTCTGGTATATTCTCTGGTTGTTCCTCTCTTTCCTCACTTTCATCTCGTTTTCTTTTCTTCTCTGTATGGACGTTTCTGGGTTCTTCCTTTTCGGAGCTTACCTCTTCTTTCTGTTCGGAACACCTCTCCTCCTCCTGCTCCTGTTGTTTCTTCGGGCTGTCTGAAGACCAATGTCCTTTCTCTTGACAATGATAGCAGGCATCTTGACCTTTGTCTCCTTTGACACTTGTCTTGCTTTGACTTTTTGGACATTCTGAAGACCAATGCCCTTTCTTCTGACAGATATAGCAAGTATCTTGACTTTTATCTCGAAAGGAGGGGGAGCAGTCCGTCGGCTTCTCAGAAGTTCGATCAGTGTTGGCTCTTCTATCTTTCTGGTAGGATTGAGAGTGAAATGAATACTCTGAGGGAAGACACTGACTCTTTATATAAGGAAAACACTGACCTTGCATTGATATATAGTGGGCCATGGCGTTTAAAATATAATCATTTGACATTCTTCAATCAACATGAAACGATAGCACCAATTCGCGAAGAAAGGAGAAGAAAGTAAGAGGCAGAAACGTGACCTATCGCCTCGCACAGTAGCTGAAGTCTTGGCTCAAATTCATGCCAGCGATTTTGAAGATGACATGAGTGAGCCAGAATTCAGAGCCAAAGAGTCAAAGTCAAACCAAAGTTCACCACGAGTAATCCTTGAAACTACTACCACATTCGAGAGAAGGACAAATGCTCCTTCAGAAAATGTAGAACCACGGACTACACGTACACGGTGAAGTTTAAAGATTTCAAGTCCGACGTACCGTTGGAGAAAGCAGAGGGGTTCAGCACCAACCCCTGGGATTGTTTGTTAACCACACTGAAACGGCACTGTCGAGCCAACGAAGACGATCGCTTGACACGTTCCATTTATCACGACAGTCTGAAGTCCCCCGCTTGGATCGAGTTTAGCAAACCATCAGAATTGACATCTTCAAGGTCATCGACAAGACTCAACGCGTTCAGCAGTCCAACGACAAGTTTCACATGTTACTAGTCTATGCTCTTGAACTAAGTAACAGAAAAGAGTGAAGATAACAAGCTTTGTAAAATTTAACAAATAATTTATTTCCCTAGAATACAAAGTGAAACATTAAGAAAAAAAGAACTTACAGTTCTACGAATTAAATCCAAAAATAATCCAAGAATTAAAAAATAGAAGTTCTAGCAATAAAAAGTCCTGAATGAAACCGAGTTCGAGTCCCGATGAAATCCGAAATTGAAGGCGATGACGTGTGTTGTGGTCAGCGAAGTACTGCTGTGTCAACAGTATCTTGTTGAATCACAGAAAATATTATTCCAGTTTTGATTTCAGCATAAATTCCAGTAAATGTCTTCATCCAAGAATTTTGTCAGAGCACTTTTGTATTTCCAGGGAAAAGAATCACTTGAATTCAGTAATTTGAAGAAAATAAAAATGCAATCCAAACTGGTCACAACATAATAAAAACTTTACGTGTCAATTGTTTGGAACCCAACTGACAAACTTCTATCAAAAACAAAAGTTACACGATAATTAAGACGCAAAAAAGATTCCCGGATGAGGGTCAAAAAATGCATTCTTCTGGAACCAATAGAAGTTTATATCACTTGATACATGCTACTTGTCACGTAATCAGGGTATGACCTTGACATAACTTAATGATCTTACTCTGAGAAAGATAAAAAATAATAAAAACGTTGTTTACCAATACCGTCACTGATTTCGAGACAAGGTCAGGAACTAGATACCATGTTTCTATTATTAGTTGCTTATCAATGAAATAAAGAAAATATCAATCAGGTCAAACTGAACTGAACCCAAATTCTGGATAATGGCACATCCAGTAAACAGTGTTACATTACACTAGCATGTAATGGAATTTTAAAAAAAATTAAAACTAACAAACAAACAATTAAATATACTGTTACTTTATGTAATCAAATTCCTTGTGTGCTAGTTTTAAAATTCTTTTTTATTTTATTTTTTCTTGCATTACATTTTATTGTAATGATTATTTTCATGGGATTCGATATTTTCTTTCAGTAAATTCTGTTTATCTAAAACTTTAAAGGTGTTACATTAGCATTATTTTTAGCTCACTCTGGTACACCGTTTTGTAAACACTACGCGAAAACGATTGGCTATTGCCAAGGTCATTTCGGCCTACGTGTAGTCTGAATAAACAATGTTCTGTTTTTAAATTTATTTCAGAGTGAGAATCTGGTACTTAGATAGGGCTATTCTTGCATACGTGACAAATGGCATTTTATATTATTGCGATGTTCCAATTAGTAAATGGCGCAGCCTATCACGTGTAGTACCATGTGACCTAAAATCGAGGCTTAAAACAGGAAATTGGTGTTAAATGTATTGAGTTGTATTTGAAACCTTGAGGGCTCGAGAGGTTTCAATTGTTGAAGCCAGATTGTTTTTGAAGTTCATTTGTTTTTGGAATTTAATAATGTATTCTCTTGAAAACCAAACAAGTGTACTTTGTGATAAAAAATTCTGGGACAAACAAAATTCAGTGGAAATTTATTCTGGAGTTATTCGGAATAGAAATTCAGTGGAAATTTATTCTGGAGTTATACGGAAACATAAACTGTGATTCAATCGAGGATTTGTTACCACCACTCTTCTGACGTCATCGTCTCCATATTGAAATTTCATCGAGATTCGAACCTGGATTTTATTAGAACTGTTTAGTGATAGGACTTGTATTTTTCAATTTTAGGATTAAGTTTTGGATTATATTCACAAACCGTAAGTCCTATTTCCATTTTTTGATTGTTTTCTAGGGAAATCAATTATTTTATTAAAATATTCAAAGCTTGTTGACTTCACTCTTTTCTCTTGTTATTATTGTACAAGCCTACACGTAACAAGAGAAAATTGGGGCCTCGTCCTTGGGATATTTGAATTTGGCTAAAATATTTCAGAAAATTGTTTTTTGAAATTTAAATTCTAGTTTTAAATCCCAAGTACAATTTTACATTTTTTATTTTTTGAAATCTTTAGTGAAAACAAAAGGCTTTCATTCACAATATCATCAAAAGTAGAGAATTTTTTAAAATTTTACCCAGGAGTGTTTGGATATTTTGAAAATGGAAGTCCAGTTAATAAAGTTGGAATTAGAGATAAGACAGGTTCAGTTTCAGATAGAAAATATACAAAGGGAAAAAGAAATAGAAGTAATGGAGTTACAATGTAAAGAAAGAAGGGAAGAAATGTAAAGGCAATTTGAAGAAAGACAGAAAGAAAACAAATACAATTTGAGAAAGAAAAATTAGATATGCAAATGCAAAGAGAAATTCGGTTAAAAGAATTAGAGCTTGCAAAAGGAAAATATTCTCCTACTTTTAATGTTATAAGAAATATCAAGCTTGTACCCCCTTTTCTGGAAGAAGAAGTAGATAGATACTGAAAAAGTTGCCGAGAATTTGAAGTGGCCAAGGAGGTACTGGACTCTATTATTGCAATGTGTACTTACCGGTAGAGCTCGTAATATTTACATTTCTCTGTCACTAGAGCAGAGTGCTGACTATGATGTGGTCAAGGACTGTGTATTGAAGGGTTATGCGTTAGTCGCTGAGGCTTATCGGCAAAAATTCAGGTTTTCTAGAAAACCAACTGACCAGACCTATGTCGATATTGCATGGGAAAAAGCACAACAATTTGATAGGTGGTGCTCTTCTAGAAAGGTCAATAAAGATTACGAAAGTCACAGACAACTCATATTAATTGAAGAGTTCAGGAACTGTGTCCATAGTGACATTAGAATGTACCTTGAAGAGCATAAAATTGAAACTTTGGAAAATGCTGCTCTTGCTGCTGATGAGTATTCTTTAACTCATAAAGTTCCTGTTGTAGGCAAATCTTTCACTCAGCAGTCTACTGGTGGAAAGGTATTTCAGCTCAATACGACTCCTAATAAAACTCAGTCTGGCACAACTTCTAAAAATCAAGCTTCTAATAAACTTGATTCAAAATCCTTGTCTATTCCCACGTGTACCTATTCCAAGAAGAAATGACACGCCATTTCTGATTGCTTTTAACTGAAATATAGGCATCAGAATCAAAACAGACCTACCCCAAATGCTCTCATTTTTAAGAGGTCCAGGTCACGGTCATGCATTGAAAGAAATACATTTGTTGGGTCTAATAAACCCTAGTCTGATTTTATTATGGAGAATTAAGAACCATTCATGTCGAAGGGTTCTATATCACTCTTGGGTGATTTGGCCAATCCTGTCCCTATTAAAATTTTAAGTGATACAGGAGCTTCTCAGAGTCTTTTATTATCAGGTACTTTGCCTTTTTCTGAGAAGTCCTGTTCTAATGAGAGTGTTCTCATTCAGGGAGTAGAGTGCGGCTTTGTTAATGTTCCGCTCCATTCTGTAAATATGTCATCAGAATTAGTTTCATGACCTGTGACAGTCGGAATAGTGTCTACGTTACCCGTTGAGGGCATTCATTTGTTGCTAAGCAACGACCTAGCTGGAGACAAGGTTGTGGTTAATCCACTTGCAACTGACAAGCCTTCTTTGGATCAGAAAGTTGTCCAATTGTTAAAGAATACCCTGAGTTATACCCAGGTTGTGCAGTTACCAGAGCTATGGCAAAGAAAGCTCTTGAGAATGATTTTGATAAGGAAAATATTCCTTTAGCTGACACATGTATTGGTCAGGCTTTTGATGAGGTCACTTTTACTTCTAATTTGGAACAACCAAAAGGTATTGATCACAGTGATCCTCTTTTAAATACTCACTTTTATCTAATCAGGGTGACAAACGACAATCACTTGTCGTTGAACAGGAAAAAGATCCTGAGATCTCCTGTTTGTTTCAGAGGGCCATTAGTGAAACTGAAGCCACTGACGTACCTGTCAGTTATTTCATTCAAAATGGAATTCTTATGAGAAAATGGAGACCTCCCGAGTTACCTGCTAATGACGAGTGGTCAGTGAACTATAATATTGTAGTTCCAAAATCTTACAGACAGGAAATACTTACTTTCGCCCATGAAACTCCTCTGTCCGGTCATTTAGGAATAAATAAAACTTATCATAAGATCTTGACTCACTTTTATTGGCCACAAATCAAAAGTGATGTTTGTAAATTTTGTTGATCTTGTCATACTTGTTAAATGGCAGGAAAATCTAATCAGAAGATACCTAAGGCTCATCTGCAACCTATTCCTGCATTTGACGAACCATTTAGCAGAATTATGGCAGATTGTGTTGGTCCCTTACCTAAGACCAAGTCAGGCAACCAATATTTGTTGACCATTATGTGTGCGTCAACAAGATTCCAAGAGGCGATTATTTTGAGGAATATTAAAACCAACACTATAGTAAAAGCTTTGATAAAGTTTTTTTTACTCAGTTTGGCCTTACCAAATCTGTCCAATCAGATCAAGGATCAAATTTCATGTCTGGAATTTTCCAGCAAGCTATGCACGAATTAGGCATTAAACAATTTAAATCTTCGGCCCACCACCCTGAGAGCCAAGGGGCTTTAGAAAGATTTCATCAAACCTTAAAGAATATGATTCGATCATATTTTGTTGATACGAGTAAAGATTGGGATGAAGGCATTCATTTACTTTTGTTTGCTGTTAGGGAGTCCGTTCAGTCCCTTTGAACTAGTTTTCGGACATACTGTGCCTGGACCTTTGAAGTTGTTGAAAGAGAAGCTTGTTTCTGATGAAGATACTGAGCTCAATCTTCTTGATTATGTTTCTGATTTTAAGTACAAGTTGTCAAAGGCTTGTGAGGTCGCAAGAGAAAATCTGCACTCTACTCAGTCCAGAATGAACTCAAAATATGATAAAAACTCAAGGGATAGGAGTTTTCAGCCTGGGGATAGAGTTCTAGCTCTCTTGCCCATTCCACAAAATCCCGTTCAGGCCAAGTATTATGGTCCATACACGGTTGAAAAGAAAGTAAATGATTTAAATTACATTATAAATACTCCTGGTAGGCGAAAACAAAAACAACTTTGCCACATTAACATGTTAAAGGAGTATATTGAAAGAGATAGCCAAGTAAATTATGCAGTTAATTTAGTTGTACCTGTCCTACCAACTGAGGATTTAAGTGAAGAAATTGAATTGGACACTGTTGATCTTGGAGCAACAAATCTTCGGAATTCGGAAATTATGAAAAATCTGGACCAGAAACTTTTACATTTGCACCAACAAGAAAGGAATGAACTTAAACAGTTATTATTCGAATATGAGCACTTGTTTCCAGATATTCCTACAAGGACAAACAAAATTTTCATGACGTTGAAATTGTAGATTCAAAACCTGTGAAACAACACCCATACAGGATGAACCCTCTCAAACAGGAATACTTGAAAAAGGAAATTCAGTATTTGCTTGAGAACGATTTCATAGAGCTCAGGAAAAATGATTGGAGTTCACCATGTATACTTGTTCCGAAACCGGATAAAACTTTCCGTATGTGCACTGATTATAGGAAGGTGAACACTGTGACAAAAACAGATTCATTTCCATTACCAAGAATTGATGATTGTATTGATAAAATTGGAAATGCCAAGTACGTCACCAAATTTGACCTTCTGAAAGGATTTTGGCAAATTCCACTAACGGAAAGAGTGAAAGAAATTTTGGCATTTGTGACTCCAGATGGACTCTATCAATATAAAGTAATGCCGTTCGGGATGAAAGGTTCCCCAAGTACTTTTCAACGCTTGATGAATATGATTACCTCTGGTCTAGATAATTGTGATGCTTACATCGATGACGTCATCATCTACAACGACACCTAGAAAGGACATCTAGCCACGATTCTGAAATTCTTTGAAAGGCTCACTGATGCAATTTGACAATTAATTTATCTAAAAGTGAGTTCTACCGTGCTTGTGTAACTTTTCTAGGACATATTGTGGGACATGGTCAAGTTAAACCTATAGATGCTAAGATTAAGGCTATCTCTGATTTCCCTGTGCCTGTCAGTAAAAAGCAACTGATGCGAGTTTTGGGTATGACCGGATACTATCGGAAGTTTTGTTCCAATTTTTGCTAATATTGCTGAACCTCTGACAAACTTGTTAAGTAAGAAAAACAAGTTTGTTTGGACTGAAAAATGTCAGGAAGCTTTTGATAGATTAACAGCCATACTCAAAAGTGCGCCGGTTCTCACAGCTCCAGATTTCAATCAATCTTAAAAAATTATCTGTGGATGCAAGTGATGTTGGGGTTGGAGCAGTATTGATTCAAGAAGATAGAAATGGTGTTGATCACCCAGTGTGCTATTTCTCTAAGAAATTAAATATGCACCAAAGAAATTACTCAACAATCGAGAAGGAATGTTTGGCTTTAATATTGGCATTACAGCATTTTGAAGTTTACATTAGCTCAGCTCCTTCTCCGGTTGTTGTGTATAGTGATCACAGCCCTCTTACTTTCATCGACAAGATGAAAAATAAAAATCAAAGATTAATAAAGTGGAGTTTGTTTTTGCAAGAGTATAATCTTAACATCAGGTACATCAAAGGAAAGAGACAATTTGATTGCAGATGCACGTTCCCGTGTATAGAAATATTATTTCATGTACACGTATATAATTCATAAGAATTTTCTTATGTAATTTTATTTTACCTCATGTATAATTTACATATGGTAAAACAAGAAAACTTTATTATAATAATCTTTCTGTTTTCTTTATGGAGGAAGTTTTACCTAAATGTAATTAAATTGCTTGTGTGTTAGTTTTAAAATTCTTTTTTATTTTATTTTCGTTTCATTACATTTTATTGTAATGATTATTTTCATGGGATTCGTTATTTTCTTTCAGTATATTTTGTTTATCTAAAACGTGAAAGGTGTTACTGTGCAGTATTTTTAGCTCACTCTCGTACACCGTTTTGCAAACACTACGCGAAAACGATTGGCTATTGCCAAGGTCATTTCGGCCTACGTGTAGTCATAATAAGCAATGTTTTATTTTTAAATTTATTTCGGAGTTAGAATCTGGTACTTAGATAGGGCTATTCTTGCATACGTGACAAATGGCATTTTATATTTTTGTGATGTTCCAATTAGTAAATCGCGCAGCCTATCACATGTAGTACCATGTGACCTAAAATCGGGCTTAAAACAGGAGATTGGTATTAAATGTATTGAGTTGTATTTGAAACCTTGAGGGCTCGAGAGGTTTCAATTGTTGAAGCCAGATTGTTTTTGAAGTTCATTTGCTTTTGGAATTTAATAATTTATTCTCTTGAAAACCAAACAAGTGTACTTTGTGATAAAAAGTTCTGGGACAAACAAAATTCAGTGGAAATTTCTTTTGAAGTTATTCGGAAAAGAAATTCAGTGGAAATTTATTCTGGAATTCTATACGGAAACATAAACTGTGATTCAATCGAGGATTTGTTACCACCACTCTTCTGACGTCATCATCTACTTATTGGAATTCCATCGAGATTCGAACCTGGATTTTATTAGAACTGTTTAGTGATAGGACTTGTATTTTTCAATTTTAGGATTAAGTTTTGGATTATATTCACAAACCGCTAGTCCTATTTCCATTTGTTTCATTGTCTTCTACGGAAATAAATTATTTTATTTAAATATACAAAGCTTGTTGACTTCACTCTTTTCTCTTGTTATTATTGTACGAGCCTACACGTAACAATACATAACTCACATCACTGATTTAAAAGCGACAATGTACATGGTCCACGTTTTTCTTCCTAAAGGGACCAGACGCGAAAAAGGTGCTACTGGTGGACGACTTTCGCAGAACCAAACACAGCCTCGTCCGAGTTAAGAACCCTCAAGAGAAGATGTGTTTAGCAAGTGCCATCGTGGTGGGAGGAACGTATGCTGACAAACACGACACTGCAGAATGGAAAAGAGCCTGGCAAACTATTCGAAAATCGAACCGGTCAAAACAACGAAGAGAACCAGAACTCCTGTTACAGCAGGCGGGGCTATCCAAAGACACTGCCTGTGGCATTCCTGAAATGCAAAAATTGCAAGACGTCTTCGCTCCACGCTACACCTTGAAAGTACACCTTCATGAAGTATGCGGACCTCTGTTGTTTCGAAGCAAACATTTCAAAGACGGAAAATACATTCACGTCTATCATCACGATGAACATTTTGATGCCATTATCAGTATCACCGCATTCCGGGGATACTGTTATTATTGTGAGAAATGTTACTATGGCTATCATTGTGGATAGAAATGTGAGAGTTGTTTGGCCTGTAAACCCTGTCTTCACGAAGGACAAAAACGAGTGCATTGCCCGACTTGTCAGCGAACTTTTATCAGTCCTACCTGTTACCAACAACATCTGAAGACGCAAGGTTCACAGTGGAGAAGTGCTTGTCAACTTCTGAGAATGTGCCCTACTTGTGAACAAGGCATACCTACCAATAGCACCAAGACTCACGTATGTTCAGGAAAGAAAAGATGTCACATTTGTCACCAAATCGTGGACTTGGAACACGAATGCTAGATTCGAAGATACCAACCCGAACAAGATGACCACAAGATGAAAGACAATTTCATCTTTTTCGATTTCAAATGCATGCAGGAGACTGTCATTCACAGTCCTAATTTCTGCGTGGCTCTTCGAGAGTACGATAAGTGTATCCAAGAAAAGATCTTTTTTCATTGCCCTCACTGTAGCAAGATTCATGGAGAACTTAAAAAAATCTTTCGGTGACCGAACACTCTGGCCAATTTTGCCCAATAGATCTTAGACCCTGTCAACGGAACGTGGAGTCAAGAGGACATCGAACGTTATGGAAATTGAAAGCTCTATCCCACGGTGATGGCTCACAATGTCTGGGGATACGATGGACAATTTCTTCTGAAATACTCTACGGAACAAAGCACAGAACGTCCTAAAGTGACTTTGAACGGAGCCAAGCTCTCATTTCCATGCAAGTGGGGCAAGTGTAGTTTAAGGATTCGATGAGTTACTTGGCCATGCCATTGAGTAGAATGCCTAAAACATTTAGAATGACATAAATGGCCAAAGGCTATTTTTTTGCATTTTTCAATACCGAAGCCAATCAACACGCCGTTTTACTGCATTTGCCTGATTCTCACTGCTACATCCTCACCGAACAACGAGAAGCTTTCTACGCTTGGTACCACACTCACGCTTCGGACCCCTTTGACTTTCAGTACGATATGTTAAAGTATTGTCGTTCTGACGTGGAGATTTTACTGCGATGCTGTGGAAAATTTCGAGAATTGTTCATGGAGCAGGGATAGATCGATCATTTGAAAAAATCCTGCACCATTACCAAAACGTGATCCTTTCTTTACCGCAAATGATTCATGCCCGAGAAGACCCTGACTCTCACACGCCCTCAAACGACCAATTTTGCGAAACGTCAATACTCGGTCAAAGAACTACGATGGCTACATTACTTGTGTGACAAGGAGGACAAATAGATGCAACACGCCCGAATCGGAGGAGGTGTAAAGACCATTGGAACGTATTCGATGGACGGCTTGGACTTAGAAAACCCCAAGATCGTGTACGAGTTTAACGGGTTCTTATTTCACGAATGTCCCATCTGCTACATTCAACGGTACACCCAAAATCAGGTTTTACAACGTACCATGGAAGACTTCTACGAGGCTACTTGTCAGCGACGCTTAAAGTTAGAACAGCAACGATACAAAGTGGCGGAAGTGTGGGAACACGAGTACGATCACCGTTTGAAAACCAATCCCGAGTTTAAACGTATCGTGTAAAGTTACAAATTGGTGGACAGTCTGAACCCACGGGAAAGTTTGTATGGAGGACGGACGAATGCCACCTGTTTGCTGTACCACGCCTTCGAGGAGAAAGGAGAAGAAATTAAATAATTGGACGTGTGTTCGTTGTATCCTTACGTGTGTAAATATTGTCACTTTCCCGCTGGGCACCTACAATTGCTGACGGAACACTTCGACCTGGACAACATTCGACAACACTGAGTATTAATTAAATGTAAAGCCGTGCCTCCCACGGACTTGTACCATCCCGTTTTACCTCACCATTGCCAGGGAAAACTGATGTTTCCCTTGTGTCGTACTTGTGCCAAAACGTGCAACCAAGACCCACCTTGTCAGCACACCCAGGAATAACGCGCCTTGACAGGAACATTGGTCAGCGTGGAATTGTTCACAGCTCTGGACCTGGGATGCCAACTGTTAGAAGTGTACGAAATCTACAACTTTCCCAAGACAGAACAGTACCACAAGGGCGACGAGACTCAGACAGGCATTTTAGCAGACTTCGTAAATGCCTTTTTGAAAGTGAAACAAGAAGCCAGCGGCTATCCTTCCTGGTGCCACACTCCCGAAGACCAGGAGAAATTCAAAGAGAAATACTTGGAGCAGGAAGGTATCACTTTTGATCACATCGAGATAAACGAAGGTCGACGATCGTTTGCCAAAGTGCTTGTGGGGCAAAATGGCACAACGACCGTGTTTATCCAAAACGGTGTATATGACAGAAAATTCCTGCTACCTCCAGATGATTCACGACGAAACAAACTATATGAAACATGTGGACGTCGTTCGTGAGTACTTGATCTTAGTCAATTACGAAAAAGAATTGGACTTTGTACAGGCCGACGAATTTGGAAATGTCATCATTGCAGCCTACGTGACAGCCCATGCTAGCGTAAAATTGTACGAAGCTTTAGAACGGTTAGGAGATCGTGTGCTGTATTTTGATCCGGAGAGTTCCATCTACATCGATCGCCTGGGTCACCATCACCCTGAGATCAAATCGTTTTGGAGCTTGGACGGACGAGCACCCCAAATACAAGATTCTAGGTTTTGCTAGTGGTGGTCCCAAGGAGAAGTGCACACCGAGTGTAAAGTGAAAGGATTGACTCTCAATTATCGCACAAGTCAAGTGGTGAACTTTGGGGTATTGGAAGAAGCTCAGCAATCTGGAGAGGATCAATATTTTAAAGCGACCACCTACGAGCCTGACAAAACTATAATCATATCGTGTACCAGAAGCGAGTGCGGTTTCCCACTACATCACTTTATCTTACGGACACATCAATATTGGTCAGCATAAAAAGGGAAAATATCAAAACACGATAGTTCATTGTGACTACAGACACCAAGCGAGAAATATGAATCCTTTCAAACAGACACAATTCAAGTTCGATGATTCTCAAGTGAAGTGCGATGCTGTGCCTTGCTATTGCAGGGATGCCTTACGCTATGACCCCAGCGATTCAGTACCACATCATGGGATCCTCGCTATAACTACTACTACTGCAACTACTACACCTATCGTGGAATGTGATGCTGTGCGTGTCACATCTGACATATGCGAAAGCGATTCCACTCGTGGTTGTCGTCTCTTTACTGGTTTTCATTGTCAATGTCATCCTCAACGTGAAACCATGCAGCTACCACCCTATGGATGTCATCCAACTACTGCGGGTTTCACCGTACCGTCATCGAAATGAACCTGTGAAAGAAGAATATTCGTTCCCTGTGCGTTTGTCTGAATACTGCGACTTTGAAAGTCGATTCCAAACCTTTTAAGAAAAATGGCCAAAATATCTCGGAGGACCTACCCCCGAAGAATTAGCCAGAGCCGGATTTATCTACTTGGGCGAAGGTGACAAAGTCAAGTGCTTCAGTTGCGGTGTGTCACTTCACCGGTGGAAGCAGAAAGATTCAGCTTACCTAGAATAATGCTGGATGGTCTCCGCACTGTCACTACCTACCTTTAGTGAGACGACCTCAATAATCTCTTGATGAATATTTCACAAGAGAACGTTCGTGGTTTACCTGTGGAGTTTGTCAAAATACAAGTCAAACGCAAAGAACAATTGGATCCTTTACGTCGCCGATGATGGAACCAATGGTACCTAAATGGTATAAGAGGACTGATTCATTTCAAAGTGTTCAATTGGTCAGACATTGATGAATCACGTGAGATTAATAAAGTTTTCGATGCCACTCATTCAACTTACAAGGTAACTATAGTACACCGAATTCCAACGAAGAGTTAGAGGATTATGAAAATCGATTATACTAACAAATCTTGGTTCAAGAGGAAACTTCTGTGAGACGTGTGGTGTGTGAGTTAGTGACTAAACAATTTTCGTACGGTACTGAAATAAAACCGTTTCTGTTCAAAATGTACATTTATTGCCTTCAAAGAAAGAGGGTATAAAAACTTGCTACCATGCCACGACCTTTATCATTAGTGATACAACAATTGCCGTGGTGTGTGTCTTAGTGACTTTCTTTCTTGGATTTCGTTTACCAGCCGATTACTTGTGGGGTCTTTACGATCTGTACCTCACAGTACAACCAAAAACATGAGGGTGGTACCTTTAAATATGCACGAGAGACTCATTCTGTTACAAGCCTTGCGCTTTCATCTCATTACTTCTCTATCGCTACAGGAGAAAAAGATTCGCCAACTTTTAGTCACTGAAAATGTTTACGAAGATGTGTGTGTAGCTTGTGACATACACCCTCAATGGCCAGATGTACATCACTGGAAAAGTTTTGGTTTCGAGGCTCGTACAAAAGAAGAGGCAAACTATGCCCAAGATTTGTGATCCTAACTTCCAACGGTCAGTGAAAAAAAGTAACTTTTAAAACTGTGTTAACCACAGTGTCAGAAAAAACCCGAAACCAAGGAAAACCACCCCAATCAGGACAGGACTCTCATTGACATGGACCTCCCCGAAAGGCCATTCCGGCAGAATACCAGTGTGACTGTGCCAAGTGGTGTAGAGACTCTAAGAACATTACCCGTGTCCCTTGGACACCACAGCTTCTCACAAAAAATGTTGTACAGTTACTTGTTTATATTCCACTTTGATCGTTTTGATGTGTATTTTATCGATGTACTTAACCGTTTGGCTTTTATGTATTTTTGTCTTTCATTTTCAATTTCAAAAATGTTTTGAAACGTGTCCTGAAAAAAGTATAAAAACTCTTGTCTTGTCTGTCTTCGTTTCAAAAGTGACATTCCTACACTTTGGCTCCCTCTGCTGTATCTGCTCCCTCTTCCTCCACTTTCAAAGTCATCGACGAAAACTTAGATCGAGCCAATTGGGAGGCCTTGTACCTTCGTCATCCCTTTAACATGTTAATTGCTGGACCGAGTGGTTCAAGCCAATCCTAATTTGTCAAGCGTTTGATCGAACATAAAAATTATTTGATCGATCGTCCACCTCAACGTATCGTGTGGTGTCACAAAGAGTGGCAATCGGCGTACAGTCTCCTGAGAGGACGTCAAGGAGATTTCATCGTGTTTGTGGAAGGCATTCCTGACGAAGACGACGGGATCGAACGGACCCCAATCAAACTCATCTGGTCATCTTCTACATCATGTTAGGAGAAGACGAAGAAAAATTAAACTGTGGTTTACGCGCAAGGACATCATCGTAATGCCAGTGTCATTTACATCACCCAAAATTTGTTTCAACAAGGTAAAGCCCATCTCACCATCAGTGTCAATGCTCATTATGTGGTCTTGAGATAAATCGCAAGTGCAAGTGTTAGCCAAACAGTTAGGAACTCATTGACTGACTCACGCGTACGACGATGAACTCAAACCCCACACGCTTATTTACTCGTGGATTTAAAACCCACTACTCCCGATTATTTGCAATTTTGTACCCATCTGTTTCACCACTGGTGGTGCCAAGACGGAGGACATGTCGTGTACACGTCCCCGTCGACTTAAAAAAAAATCTATTAAAACTTCGGTCACTTTTCGTCTGTCTCACACATCGTCAACATGACGCCCCTTCAGTCTCACCTATTCGTCAAATTGATTCATACCTTCTTCGGCATCATTCGCGAAAAATATTCACAAATATGTGCTTGTGTCTTAGAAGCCAGTCTCCGAGAAGTCTTAAGATGGTTTACGATGACAGTATGTCAATTACTTCAAGGCATCTTTCACATTCCTCATCAAAACAAAAGCATTTTTGAGAGAAACAAAGTAGCCTTGACGCCACTGGCCGATCCCGGCATCGACTCTCAAACCAGAAAGCAAATCATTTTGAAACCTGGAGGTAGCGGTTCACTAGGAGGTGTCATCATTTGCTCCCTCTTAAAATGGGATCTCAATGCTGCAAAAGTGATCCCTAAAAAAGCCACTCCCCGACCCAAAAGTACCCAAAAAAATAGAGCAGTGGTGTCAAGACCATGTCACAGCCCAAGAAAAAGAAAAGTCCCCAGAAAAAGAAAAGACCCCAGAAAACAGCTCCTACCCGCAAGAGGGGCACTTCGGCCAGGATGCAACCTTACATACCCAAACCACGACCTGCAGCAACGGTGACCGCGTCTCCAGTATCCTCAGGTTCTTCCACGTCTCCATTGCTTGTGATGCCATCCAAACCTAATTTGACACGTCATTCCTATTTTGATGAAAGAATGGAAACCCGTGTCTTCAGGAACTTCTACTTCAGCGGTGACACCTTCCTCCTCTTTAGCTGCTGCGGCAGCTGCTAACAAATTACCTGCCCCCAAAGTCAAAGTTGAAGAGAGATCGGGTATGTTACAGAGTTTACTGGATTCATCTAAGCGAAAACTGACCCGAGTTAGTCTGTTGCGAACCATTCAACATCGAGTGATGCCTGCCATGAAAATGATACGACGGACCGACAATCAGTGGCTACGCATTCCACCACTATAAAAAAGACCTGGAGCTAACGATGCGTATCAGTGTTTTTGTGCTCCGGAACAAAGAAAGATGTCACCTAAAACAAGTTCACATCACCATCGTCGTTCTCCTGTCCAAAACGGAAAAGGAAAAAGAAAAGGTCAGCTCGTCGTTGGACCCCGCATCCGAAAAACAAAACGATTAGCGAAGCATCGACATCTACCCAAGAAAATACCCAGTCGTCCAAATAAAAAGAGGTTGCTGCAAAGAGGGGGGTTTTATGCTTGTTTTGTTACCACAGCTTCTCAAAAGTTCTCCTGGTCTATCTATTATCACCAGTAAAAAATAAGATAAATGGACGCATGTAATACTCTAACGGTTAAAACGGGAGTCTTGCGTCCAAGGTCAGTCACCCTTCCAAGAGTCGCAATAACAACAATCCTTTTCTGGATACTCCTCTGACCTCCAGTGTCCCCTCTTACAGCAGAACTCTGGAATTATGAATAACCAATTTTAGTTAACGTTACCCAGTGACAATTCCATGGATGTGTTTCCTCACAGTACTTCGTGCTGTTTCACGGCCAAATTACCTCAGGCAATCCAATTGGATCATGAAGCCCACTGGGAAGTGCCTTTCGTCGAAATGATTCACCCTACACAAATAAAAAACATCGCTGAAAATCAAAACACTTTTGAGGTCGAAGTTCTGAACGACCAAGTGCAACAATATTTGAATGAAAACGAAACTGTAGATGCTTCTATGAAACGGCGAGTGTCCCCCGATACTTCACGGTACATCTATCTGATGAAAATTTCCACAGGCTATTATTTTAGCGGTCAACATCTGGTGGACACGATTGCTGCCAAATACAATGCGCTGTTTGGCAAAGCCTTGGACAAAACGAAATGAAGTGTCACCCTCGAGTACCATAAAGTGGCTCGTAGCCAGCTGCTGCAATTTTCCGAAGGCAAAACGTTGGCCATTACATTTTGTCCTGAATTGTTTGACATTTAGGGCGGAGACCTCAAGATGGTCAAGATTAACAGCATGCCACTCATCGCCAACAACTTGACTTTTGTAACGTGTTTTCGATCCGAGGTAGAATTTAACCAAGGATTAAATTTGATGTTTCTGTACTCTGATGTGGTGCAGTACAACGTGGTGGGACACACATATCCGCACCATTACTGCAAGTAGTTCCTTTTAAAGTGGATTCGGTCACGATCAATAACGAGAAAGGTGGAAACACCTATCACGTTCACCGCGAATTTGTACATCCTCACTTCTTTACCCGTCAGTAAGATGTATTTCAACAGTGTCAACATTGGTATAAAAGGAGATCTGGGACAAAATATTCCATTCTCCAAAGGGAAAGTTACGGTGAAACTCCATTTTCGAAAACGATTCTCTAACGACTCGTAAGTCATGTATCCTCTGTACCGAGGAGTCACTCGACAGCGAGGACATGGTTTAAGAGATAGGCTGAAATCGGCTTTTCGTTCTGTGGCCCCCGTTTTAAAACCGATAGTGACACGAGGATAGCACGCCTTGAAAGATGCCGATTTGACAAACGGAAAAGAATTTCTATAAAATGTCATCATCGACAAACAAAATCGCAAAGAAGCCTTCTTGAGAGCAGGCAAAAATGTCTTGCTACAAACTGGCAAAGACATTTTGGTCTCACGAGAAACTTCTATAAATGCCCTGGATGCTGCCCAGTGGGAAATGACATCAGTCACACTTTGAGCAGAACGTCCGCCAAGTATCCGATACGACACATGGAAGGGAAAACCTTCACCATTGCTGCTGAACTCCTAGCCGAGATCGAAGACCATCTGTTCCAAGGACAGTTAACCTAACGTTTGCTCATTGGCATCGTCAGCAAATAAGCCCTCAACGGAGCCTTCACGGCCAGTCCTTTCCAGCTTAAGCACTACAGAGTGTCCAAGACTGAAGTCAGTCGCGATGGCAAAACCTTCTGTACCAGACGTTTGGAACCTAAGTTTACCGAGAAGAATTACTTGAGATCGTACTTGTCCCTGTACGAAACCACAGGACAGTTAGGGACCAACACCAGCCACGACATTTGGTATGACGATTATACAGGAGGCTACGCTTTGTGGGCCTTTGATTTCACTCCAGACCAAGCCAGCGATGAGTGACATTTCCACCCTATAAAATCTGGTCAACTGCTTGAGCCTCTTCAGTTTGCAGAAGCTCTACCCGTGACTGTGAACGTCATCTTGTATGCCGAATTCGACAACACTAGAAATCAACAGTTTGAGAGAAGTCATTCTAGAATATTAGAAGCTATGGGAGACTCTTATCCCTCTTTGAATGGTAGAGAATCTTTGGAAATTGAATGGGAGGATATCGTGAAACAGAACCACCCACCAAGAAAGACAAAGACGAAGAGGTGATGGCTATGTCCAGATGGCCAGAACAGGAACAACATTTAGTCTCCTGTTTTGTCAAATACCTGGCAGAAACAATTACAGGGTTGACAAAGAGCGCTTGCTATTGATGTCAAAACGATCATCCCAATCAAATTCAACACGATAAATATCTAACGATAAGTCAAGAAGAAAAATTGTACGAGTATCTGAATGACACATGTGGTCTCATCTCGGAAGAAGCAGTGTTGCATCAGTGGCATGAAGACTTGCGTGATCATTCCTACCCTCCATTGACTGCTCTAGAGATCCATCGCATCGAATCTCTCTTGGCACAGAGTAAGAAGACGAATCAAAAAGACGATTTCTTGACAGAGATTTTCAAGCAAAAAGTCAGGATTGAATTGATGACAAATCATTACCTGTAGAACAAGAACAAAATTTAAAAAATGGATACCTGGGAACTTTATGACCTTTTGAAAAGCAGTCCGTACACCGCTTCTTGGAATCCTGTCGTGTGTGCTAAAGATGAACTTCCTCATCGCAAACCTAAAGACCATGAAGTTTATGTCATCAACACGGACGACAGTCATCTCCCACTGGGTTGCCATCTACTTTCCCCACGATGCCTGTGTGGAGTATTTTGATTCGTATGGACTGCCGCCTTTGGAAGACAACATCATTGACTTTATGAGAAGAAATGCCCAGACGAAACGATTCAATAATGTGAAATTATAAGGCACAGATTCCATGGTGTGTGGACAATATTGTGTGTATTTTCTTCATCAACACAGTCTTGGATATTTCTTGGAACATTTAGTGACTTATTTTGATCGTGACTCTTCTAGAAACGATGAAAACGTAGATCGATGGTTGTTATGACCATTATGGATATCTCTTGTCTTTAGCTAGGAAACGTAGTGTACATCAGTAGCCAAATGACCTACATCAGTGGAAGTCTAACTTGAGCTCACAACGTTGTCAGCCTTGTCAAAAATTTGTTATTTGAAAAACTGTGTTAAGGTTATATTATGTGTTGGCTAATTGTTGGTTGAATAAAATGTTATGAAACAATTCTTGTTGGTGGTTTGTTTAATAACAATTTATCATTATATATGCTCTTGAAACTCTCTATCCCTTACCATGAGATGGGCTATAGCGATCCTACCCAAAAATCGTAGGAATGTTTACTATCGCGTCCGCGCTTGAGCCATATTAAACGGGCGGTCTGCAACGGGCGGTCTGCAGTCTTGCCAGCATTCCATTTCATCATAATCATTCAGGCAAGATACATTGAGGGAGTAACATCGAAGCTCTAGCAGCTGTACGTCGATAAGGGTGGAGGAGGGCGCGTGAAGCGTGCCGCATGTGCAGCCTACAGAACAAAGAAAATGGCTTATGCAGTGCAGCACCCGACAGTCAACCTACCGACGAACCCGTCGACATTCCTTCGTCATATCATCTACGAATACGATAAACTGGCAGCTGGTGTCTTCAACCTCGCAGATAGGGAGCTAGTGAAGGGACTCCATAGGGAGTTTAATGGGAGGCGACTGAGCGAGGCTACCGCCGGAGATGGAAGGAAAGCCAGCCTGTTGACACCAGATTAACAGATATGGAATCATGCACAGGCGTCCCGCTGTCCATTCTCCGAAATTCCAGAGAGGTCGACCTCAAAGCTGTTATGGTGCCTGCGGACGAGAGGATTTGCTCGCACTCCGGAGAGCTCCCAAAATGGACTCGGAATTGAAAAGACCGAGCAACCATTCAATTGCCTGAATGAGTCATACGATTTTCTATATGGCTTGAAAACCGTTTTTGATTATATCTCTCTGTTGTAGTACAAATCTGACCTTTTTGTTACCACCATCTCAATTTTCAGTTAATTTTAATATATGCGTGATACAAAAATGCATTAGTCATTTCGACTTAGCTGATTGGCATATTTCAGAAATATTTATATACACTTTGTACACTAAATTCCAACTTAGAGTAATTAACAACGAAATTTAGAAACTTATTTTATTTGGTCAATTGCACAGGTGGCTTACACATTATAGGATTACTAGTATGTCCATTAGTATAACTGGACTGAATTTGAAATAAGTACGGACGGGCGTTTTGGAGCGTACACGACATCCACGGCTTCTCATTGCACCGACTGCCGAGATACTTTTCCTCCTTTTCCACACTCGGACTTCTGTACATGGACGGAGATGTGGAACGATTTCCACGCGTCCAAACACCAGGTACCCCGATGAAACGTCATAGTCGCCGACCAATCGCGACTGACGTCTCATACTGCTTTGGTTGACACCTGGTGTCGATGTAGACTGGATCTCCACTCCTACTGGAGTGCGTATTGGGTCTATTCCCATTCAAGTAATAGCCCCTAGCTGGTGCTGTGGCGGAGTGGTATGTGGGTGCATGGTATAACATGCTGCATGGGCGGACTGGAGACCCATACGTGGATGAAGAAAGATAGTCCGGTAATACCTGCATGAAAACGAGTCTACTCTTGCACTGAAGAGTGTGCTGATGAGGTTAAAAGTTACGCACTTTACCCATCAGTATTCAAGTCAATTCACCTGCTAGTGTAGGTCGTTTGGGACTTAGTTGTCCCACGACCTGTAGGCTACTTTAACAGCTCTCTTTGAGAGCATAAAAGCCTGGGGAATGAGGCTCTTATTCCTTCCCCCAGGATAAATTTAGCAGTTCGCTTTGCGGACATAAACCAGTGGTACATGCCCGAATGGGTGCACACCACTTAAATCCAAAATCTCTCTCTGTCTCTCTCTAGCCTGGCCATCCATTGTTAATTCATGAACCTATGAAGATGTCTTCAAGACTAGCAAAGCTGAACGAAGCACACGTCCTGAAGAGATTGAAAATGTCAGGATGTTAAAAGTGGCACAAGACCTGATGGAAAAGGTCTTTAGAGACGAAATAAAAAAGAAGCAAGAAGAATGGACCTAGAAGTACAGACTTCAGACGTAGCAGCAGCAACAGCAACAACAGCCGCAGAAACCAGAGGTTTTGTCGACTGTAGAGTGGACACGAATGAGTTCTCCTGCTTCCGAAGAAGCGGACTCTATCCTGTGGGAAAGCTTGCAACCAGACGGGGACGCAATCTTAGACGATAAGAGATTGCCACAACCCCAAACAAAACAGCTCTTTTCAGTGATATTCCGAACAATCTAGAAAAGAGATATGATTCAAATTGCTAAAATTTATCTGTAATTTGTGTGTTGGTAGGTTAAAAAATAGAAGTGTGCTTATAAACACTTTTTTCTCTGGCTTTGTAAAGTAGTGTGTGTGTGTGTGTGTGTGTGTGTGTGTGTGTGTGTGTGTGTGTGTGTGTGTGTGTGTGTGTGTGTAAGTAATTGGATAGAAGTGTGCCTATAAACACTTCGTTTCCCTGACTTGTAAGATAGTCTATGTTGCGTTGTTTGAATGTATGAGTGATAATAAAGTATGTTTGTAGGTAAAAAAGTGAACGTGAGTGTTTCTTTAAGGTCCGCGCGTTCCATGTCTTGATGGCAATGAGGGTATTGTTAGTTTCTTTGTGAGAGGGTGTTTTCCTTCACGTCCGTGCTTCAAGCGTATAAAGCGTAGCGCTCGTCAGTCTGGCTACCCATCGTTCATTGATTAACTTCAAAGAAGATGAGCAGAATCAGCAAATTGTTGGAACTCCAAATGCACCATGAGTAAGCCAGGCAACTCCTGGATGAGTTGGATGAGCTGGCCATGGAGGCCATTGCAGAAAGTGACAGACTTGAGGAAGAGGAGGAAAAGAAGAAGAAAGAAGAGGAGAAGGAAAAGAAAAGACAGATCTTGTCTCACCTCATACTTAGGCAAACATGTGAGGTCAAGCCTGAGGTGAGGACGCCGTCACCTCCACAACAACTTTAGCCACAGCCACAACAGGTACCGAGAGCCGTGATTCCTTAAATCTAAAATTGGGAAGAAGACTTGGAGAGGCAGAGGCAAGAATGGGAGCCTCAGCGAGCCTTGCAAGAAAGGAGACCACAACATCCACAGACAGGACGAAGGATAACAAGGGAGAGAGACTTCAGAATCTCACAAACTGAAGATTGGGGGTGTTTTCCCTGAAACCACTCAAATGGCCTCTGTACTCCCAACCACAACTGTCAGTTGGAACAACGACTGGAGTCGGCGATGCGTGTGTGGTGTCCGGCCTTTACCATTAACCAGGTGCATTTGGAGTTAGAAAAAACGGTCCTTCTCAGGTCTAACCAAATCTCTTGAAAAGAGAGAGACTAATGAAGTAGCCAAAATATAATTGTGTGTGTATGTGTATGTGTGCGAGCGTACGTTTTCCCTTAACAAAAAACTTATCCCTAAAAACGAAAAATAGTGTTTGTGTGTTTTTGTGTGTGTATGTGTGCGCGCGTACGTTTGTGTGTGTGTGTGTGTGTGTGTGTTTGTTTTTTCTTGACAAAATATCTTCTCCCTAAACAAAAAAAGTGTTTGTGTGTTTGTGTGTGTGTGTGTGTGCGCGTGTGTGTATGTGTGCGCGCGTACGTTAGTGTGTGTATGTGTGCATTTTCCTTAACAAACAAACTTATCCCTAAACACAAAAATAGTGTTTGTGTTTTTGTGTGTGTGTGTGTGTGCGCGCTTACGTGTGTGTGAATGTGTGTTTGTTTAATCCCTTAACAAAAAACTTATCCCTAAACACAATAAATAGTGTTGTGTGTTTGTGTTTTTGTGTGCGTATGTGCTTGTGTGTATGTGTGTACGCGTACATTTGTGTGTGTGTATGTGTGTTTGTTTTTTCCTTAACGAAAAACACTTGTCCCTAAACACAAAAAACAGTGTGTGTGTGTGTGTGTGTGTGTGTGTGTGTGTGTGTGTGTGTGTGTGTGTGTGTGTGTGTGTGTGTGTGTGTGTGTGTGTGTGTGTGTGTGTGCGTGCGTGTGTTTATGTGTGCACGCGTACGTTTGTGTGTATGTGTGTTTGGGGGGGGGTTTGTTTTTTTTTCCTTAACAAGAAACAATTGTCCTTAAACACGGAAAGTTTGGTAATAGTGTGTTGGATTGTAAAAAAAATTATTTTAGGTTAGCACTACTATCTCTGTGAATTGTTTGGTAGGTAATGGGTAGTTGGACGGACATTACTACACAGAACAACTGCAGAAAAGATCAACAACTTGCCAGAACGCACCAAAGGATCGCCCGCTCTACACCATTGGAGTCTACCATCAATCGAGAACAGAAAAGGGAAAGTGTGCAGAGAAAAGATGTACATTTTCACTCAATCGCAGCTAACCACTTCAGAAGAAGTCAACATTTGCCAATCTGAAAAGATTAATAACTTGCCAATCTGAAAAGATTATAACTACTTAACTCAAATTGCCAGACAACCATCAAAGCAAGGGGCAGTCCAGGTCGCACTACCTGCTGCCCCACAAAACCCCAACCTTCCCAACCGGACAAGCATAGCATTCCCCCGGACAAGCATACCGGACAAGCGTAGCATACCCCGGACAAGCGTACGGATAATGACAAAGGCAAGTGGCAGTCCAGGTAGGCCTACCTGCTGCCACACAAACCCCCAGCCCCACCGGACAAGCATAGCATACCCTGGTACGGACAAACTCAAAGGCAAGGGGCAGTCCAGGAAGCCCCACCTGCTGCTCCACAAAACCCTACCGGACAAGCACAGCGAAACCATATCGAGCAGCAATTAATCCTCGCAAGAAGGAGGTATTGCAGTGCACAGCTCGACATGGACAACCAAGGGTCTTCACTTTGGCTCAGGAAGACCCGACAAAAAAAACAACCTTGATCTTTTCGATTCCCCGCCAAATAAAAAATAAAAAAATAAAAAAATATAATAAAAAAATAATAATAAATCCCCAATTACGGATAATTATTAGGAGGGCACACCTCCATCCAGATTGGTAGAGAATTTCGAAAAACGGACACGTACACTAAGTACACAAAATTCAAACTCCATATATATCCAACACACCAAATTCACAACCCAACAAAGCTTGATAAATTGCACAGGTGACTCACACAATACTGGCATAGGACAGTCCACTAGCACAACTGGACCACATTTGACACTAAAACCGGTCCCGCCGTTCGACCGGGGCGCCTGGTGGTGGGTCTTGGGTGTGCCTTGGGTGGCTGTTCCCTTGGGCAGGAAATGCCGTTTCTGCGCTGCCTCCCTTCCGGGTCTCTTTCCGCCTTTGCCTCGTTACGGACATGTCGGCTTGCTGGGTATACGATCTGAAAACAAACTAGGGGGCTATGATGGCACCATACTCATAACCCCCAGGAGGACGTGAGGGCAGAATACTCACACCTCGAAGGGCCCAGCCTAGGGCTCTGACAGGCAGTGGTGGCACCATACCCACACCTCCGAGGGCCCAGCCTAGGGCTATAACCAGTCGCGAAGCACATTGTGCATATGCGACTATAATCCAGTCAGTCAGTCATCTTCGGGTTCCGTTTAAATATCCAAGCGGTGCTAAAGTGTAACGGATGACTCACATCCAGCTGATTGGAAAACTTTTTGGCCAATATAAGTACGCTCAGTACGCAAAATTCCAACATAAGAATATCTTCTAAATTCACAACTCTGTAACATTTGATCAATTGCACTGGTGGCTCAAACAATGTTGGTATAGGGACACCAGTAGGCACAACTGGAAAGGATTTGATCAAAAGTCTGCCCGGCTGAGATAAAGCAGGGCGGATTGATCTTTGGTGGCGGGTGGGGTGGTGGATGCGGCTGGGGTGGGAGACCTGGTGGTGGGTCTGCCGTTTGGGAGCGAGGTAGGTACGTCCACATTGATAGGATAATGAGGCAAGATGCAGAAAGGCCCAGCTCGGGGCCAAGCGCCCCCTTAAGGGGACTGTCGCCCAGCCTAGGGCCACAACCAGTCGCAAAAGCACTGCGTGCATATGCGACTATAATCCGAATCATCTGGACTTAAAAACCAAAATTTAAATAAAAAATTAAGAGGAGAGGGAATTAAAGAGGGAAAAATGGGGAACATAGAGATTAATGGGATTATAGAGGACCACCCAGGCAAATTCTTGAAAGACCATACAAAAATGGCAGGGAAAGAAGAATAGGGGCTTATGGAAAAAGCTGGATATCGTCCTCGGCGGGACGATAACGCCTGTCATACGGTGGACCCCATCTCCCTCGTGATAGTGACACCTGCCCCCCAATGTCAATCAAGAATAATTAACATTTAAAAAGAGGATAACGGTAACTGCTCAATACAAAAAAAAGGAAACCTAACATCATCCCAATGAATTAAAAAAAAAAAGGAGATGGGGAAAAGAAGAGAAGAAGAAAAGAAAAAGAAAAGAAGAAATCAGTTAAAAATAATTTAATCAACCAACATTATCAATAGGACATTCAAGGAATCCTAACATCAACGTTAGAAAACAGATATCACTGCCCAAACCTTGACGGACCTTATACAAGGGGGCGGGTGAAGAAGAATCGTGGGAAATGGAAAAGCCGGATGTAGTCCAGGTTGGGATGATAATGCTTGTCATACGGCGGACCCTATTTCACTCGTGAAAGCGACAACTGCCACCCCCAATGTCAGCCAAGGATAATTAAAATTAACTTATAAACTAGATATAGTACATCGATGGTATCGTAAATGTAAATAGTAAATTATCAATAAGACAAATAATTAAAACTAGCAGTAAACAACCAATGACGAATAGCACCAAGCAAATTAATAAGAAATACTAAACTAGATAATATGACCAAAAAAAAAAAAAAATCCTTGTTATCACAACCACTCACAGACATGTCTGCCATAGATCATATAAATCCTTAACCAAAACAAACCCCCCGTTTCTCCAATTTTTCTTTCTCTGTCTATTACCCATTCTATATACTAAATGCCAAAAAACTAACTAACAACCTTCCCTCTATCAACCTTCTTCGAACTGAGATCACGGCTTTATCAATAAGCAAATATGAGATTACCAGCATTAATAAGTACAATAAAGGCCATAAAATTAACATTATAAGGTGGTGAAAAAAACCAAGACCATCAGGCATCGCCGCACAAGGTGGCAACATAAATATACAATTTAAGGAAATGACCCAAACTTAACAATTCACAAAATGGTCAAAACACCCAAGACCATAAAACCTCGCCGTACAAGTGGCAACTAAAACACTAAGGAATGTAAGACCCTAAAACAAAAGCACACATAAGGTGGTCTAAGCCCAGGACCATCAGGGCCTCCCACACAAGGTGGAAAACCTAAATTTAGTAACAGACTAAACAACAATTATTATATGGCTGTCAGCAAAGGTATCTCCACCTGATTAACAAAAATAAAAACAGCACAGCGGTATTTTCAAAATTATGCAAAACGACAAATTTTAGGCCACGATACCGGAGTCACTAAGTAACTTCCTGTGGACCGGCGCCAACCTACCTTGCCACAAAGAGACATCACAATTCAGTGCTCGCATACAGTTCTGGGGAGAGGATCTCCAATTCCGCTCCCCATGAGTAATAAAAACGTCGAGAGTGTGGCTCCAATTCCGCTCTTCACAGGAAATTAAATAGCAAAGCTGTGGATGCGGGCTTAGCTAATTAATGATTTGCATGCGTGTTACTAATCCCACCATTCATATGTCCCGTGGAGCATTAATAGTGCACCGAAAAAAAACGGACAAAATTAACAGCACATCTTGTGTGCATAAACACGTGGGGGAGGATGGCTCTTCTTCCTTCCCCCACGATCAATTAAACAGTCTGCTGTGCAGGCACTAACTCGTCGCACATGCCCAATTGGGCGCACGCGAAGTTAATTCAATCAATCAATCAATCAATCGCGCAATTCAACACGAAATAAAAATGGTTTCTAACCACATGGACAAGATGATGAAATTGCAAGAGGTGGTGCATACCATAGGCATGGTGGAAAATATGCTCATCAGAATAGAGTATGGGGCTTACAGCTCGCATAGATTGAAAATGGAGATTAATAATTTGAAGAAAGGAAAAGAAATGTTGAGAGACCTGACAAAACAGGAAAAGGAGGAGAATGAGGACAAAGATGAAAAAGAGGAAATGAGAAGATGGAATGACAAGATTGAAAAAGAAGAGGATCATGAGATAAGGAAACAAGAGGACGAAGAGGAGAAGGAGGAGAAAGAGAATGGGAAGAAGAAGAAGAAGACAAAAAAGTGATAGAGAAGATGGGAAGTTGGCGGAGGAGAAGAAGAGAAGAGAGAAATTAGAAGAAGAAGAAACCCAAATGCCCTTTTCAGGGCCACTCCATTGCCTCGAAAAGATATTTATTCTCTCTTGCTTAAAAAAAGTTTTAGTCGATTTTTGTGTGATAGATTTATGTCCATAAATCTATGTTTGTGTGATATGTCTATTTCTCACCCATGCGACAGAGGAATCTAGCTGTTTTGCTAACTTTACTTTTCTTATCTCAGTCTGGTTGTCTCAGACAGGTCGTCTCAGTGAAGGTGTCCACGCGCTTGGAACTACTTTTAAAAAAAGAAACCTTTGTTGTCTTATGTTATGCATGATGTAGTTGTTCGAAAATCAAACAACAACAACAACAAATATATAACAAAACAACATAGTAGCTTAAGGTCTCTCCATTTTTGAGAACACACCATACAAAACATTTCGAGATAGACACACACCCACACGCACACGATGTCGAGCTTTTTGGAATTATGCTAGTTATTTGCACAGAGCATGATCAGTTTTATACTATCTGCAGGCCTAACTCTGTAAATTTTCAGGTCAGCGTCATTAAATGTAGCTAAAGCTACGTAACAAAATTAGGATTAAAAATCTCAATAATCAATCTGCTCTTCCACTCTTAACTGCTCTATCTAGTTTAACATCTCCTTGAACTGGTGCCCGAATAAGTTTGCACAACGAATCTGCCTCCTTAAACTGCAGTTAAAAATATAACGTGATCATAAGCCCAGACTGTCAGGTCTAACAGCACAAAGTGGCAAACTATTAAACCAATAATAATACCTGTGGTAGAAGTACGTAATCTGAACCCTAACATTAGAATTATAATGTGGTCCTAAGTCAGGACCAGCAATACCCAGCTACACAAAGCGGCACATTTAGATTAACTATATCAGGGAACCACTATGCGTTGTTTTCACGTGACGTTGCAGAAAATGTGTACGCATAGATCCGCCGTTTTGTGTCTCAAACCACTGACAACGGGTGTAAGGATTGTCGGGTGTTCCAACCGCAAGGGTGTACAAAAAGATGTAAGCTTCTTTAAAGTACCGAAAATTTTGACTAATCAGGGTGAAGAAACAATGAAATTATTGGAAGAAAGACGTTGTTTATGGAAGGCGGTTATCAACAGAAAGGACATTGAAATTGATGAGAGATGGGAGCTAACGCTTGTTTGCTCTAAACATTTCGTCGGAGGTATGTTAAAATTAATCTTTCAGTTGCGTTATAATGTATGTTTAGCTTGATTTTTACAGACATTTTAATCCAAGCTGTAATACTAACTGATAATCTTGGTTTACAAGTCCCAGTGCAAGCAGCAGGGACCAGTCATTTTGGATAGAACAAATTTACATGACAGTGTTATATTTTTGATTAAGAGTATCAGGATTATATATTGACAGTTCTAGTCATTTTCTGTTGATATATGATTACCTTTCTCTTGACTTGCATAATACATTATTTAATTCTTTTGACTGAAGTCCCTATCTCAGTTGCTTTCCTTTTCTTGTTACAGGTGTTTCTAGATGTTGGTTTCACAGAAATGACTTCACCTGCAATACGACCAGCTCATGAGAGATTTAATCTGGCCTGCCAGCGGAAACACAAAAGAAAGATTTCAGATGCAGTATCATCTCCAATAACATTGAAAAAGAGGTGCATAGAATTCGGTGACAATAATGCCAGTTGCGTATCAGAAAGTGTTGAGAATACAGATAAACAGAATGACAGTGCATGTAATGATCACAAAGTAATGGAACATGCGTCATTTCAGCCTGCATATCATGATGAAGAAATATCAAAGGCAATGGGCATCCTAACTGACTAGACAGTAGAAGCAATCAAACAACTAGAAGATGATAACAAGTCCAGACTTATGGAAGGCAAAGAAAAAGAACAGTTTGACTTTAAAGGCCTATACAACCTTCTATCATACGTTGACAATTCTGAACAAGTAGCATTTTACACGGGATTGCCCAATTATGGTGTATTAAAACTAGTCTTTAATTTAATAGAGGGACATATGAGTAACAACAGTAAGAGTCTGTCAAAAGAAAATGAATTTCTATTGTGTCTTGTGAAACTTCGAATGAATTATCTTTTCCAAAACATAGACAATCATTTGACCGTTTCTTTACCTACTGTGCAAAGAAGTTTTCACAATACTCTGGATGTACACTACATTAGACTAGGCTTTCTAGCGCAATGGCCAAATCGAGAACACTTGAGGGAAACAATGCCTCTGTGTTTCAGAAAAGAGTTTGGCGAGACAGTTGTTGTTGTGCTAGACTGTTTTGAATTATTTACAGAGAAGCCAAGCTGTGCTCTGAACAAAGTGTACACATATTCCAATTACAAACATAACCAGACTGTGAAATGTCTAATAGGCATTGCCACTCAAGGTGTTGTTACATTTATTTCTGATGGATGGGGAGGTAGAACCTCTGACAAGTATATAACAGAAAAATCAAGAGTTCTCAACAATCTATTACCTGATGACATAGTGATGGTTGACAGAGGCTTCAATATAGAAGATGATGTACGCTTTTATCAAGCTGAATTAGCTATCCCTACCTTTACACGAGGAAAAGCACAGTTACATCCACTAGAAGTTGAGAAAACTAGACAAAGCGCATCAGTTCGAATTCATTTGGAACGTGTTATTGGTCTTGTGTTGAGAAAATTCAGATTTTTTGAGGGCATCGTCCCCATTGAGCTGATTAAGTTGAAACATGGAGAGAGTGTTCCAACTATGACAAGATTGTTAAAGTGGCTTGCTGTTTAACAAATTTGTGTCCTTCAATTGTTCCATTTGAGTGAAAGAGTTCAAAGTTTATTGAGCACACCATTATGTGTACATTGAATGTTATTGTCACACATATGTAACATGTAACTTTGCTTATAAAGTGTACCATACTAATACTAGTTCTATTCCATTTATGTTTATAATTTGCTGAATGTCAAAATAGTCATGGCCAGTAAATGTAACAAGAAATCTACAGGCGCAAGTCATGGTTTGAGGATATATTTCATTAGCTTGTTTCCTAAGATTTCTTTATCATATTTCAAAGATACAACAGCGATATCATTGCACATATTACTGATTTATTGTTTTGTGAATAATGTAACAAATGATAATGTACAATATTGGTCAATTTCTAATCTACATAACACTGCTTTACCAGATATTTGGCATCATCAACATTATAAACTACTATTTCCATTATAATATATACTATATATTAGCACTTTAAAAAGCATAACATGGTGGGCACTGGCACATATATTCATCATTTGCACTCGCCACAATACCATTTTCCTTTCGGCACATATTTTAGTTTTATACAATTGGTGTGAAACCATACCTTTGGGCAATTTTCACTTTCACACAATATCATCTTTCTTCCATCATCATCACCACCACAAATGCAATGCTTTCTGTCACTCTGAGTGGAGATAGTTTTGTTTCTTCACCAGTAACTGCATTTGGGCTAAGGACTTGTCTCTGTGAAAAATATTTACATAGGACTTCAGGCATTACACATTTGGAGTGAAACTCCAAAGCTTTAGAAGACATTGTTTGCAACAGTTCATTGTCTCTTTAAACATGTTCATAGTGGTAGTCACGAGGACTCCATACATAAAAGTCACAATACTGTCGGTCTGACAAAAACATTTGCATTTGCATCTGGTAGTAATATGTGTGTTTACAATCGATTGTTAACCGGTTGTTTATGAATTGTAACCACGGAACATCCAAGATAGGTTTGTCTTTCATGCAGTAGGGGCATTTAATCTCCAGACAGCTATCCCCACAACATGCACAAGAAATCATGCCATCTGGACTAGCCCCAAACTGGGGGTATCTTTCATTGATAATCAAACCACTGTTCACAAGCTTATAATTGACATGTTTACACTTAACTAATGCTGAGTATTCCATCTTAGCTGTTATTTCATGTTTAGTTCCCCAGGCTGTTGCAGCTTTTTAGAAGGGCATCTTTTTCCCATAAGATGCTCAAATTGTTTTCAGTACTGTCAGAGATGGCTGTGAAATGCTAGTGTGGCATACACGATACAGATTGGAAGCTGTTATTCTTCCTGTACGATATCTGTGCCAGAAGAGACTATTTGATTGGATCCTTGTCTCCTTCTCAAGATATGATGCTTCTTCCTTGGAAACAGATATGTCTATAGCACTACACTTCTCTAACACCTGCTTGTATGATGAATCTGAACAACCTGTATCCTTGCTGTATAACCATACCCGACTCAAGTCAATTGGCCACTCTGCAAATAATGACTTGGGTTTGAAGTTCTCTAAGAACTCGCCCTTGCCTCTTAATGATAGAATGGCAGCCTTTGGCACATTTTGATGAAGTTCGTCCCAAAATAGGTTCTCATTTGTTGTAGGCGATTGTATGTCTAACGCCGCTGGTTTATCATAAACAGTGTGCACAGATACATTATTTGAAAGTTGTTGTTTTTTAAATGCAGACTGTAAGTCCATATCTTTTAGTCGTTTATATTGTGCCTCAAATTTAGCTGAAGTAGGAAACATCCAGTATGCAGGTACATCAGTCACTGTAGCTTCCTTGCATATTCTGGCACCTGTCTCCAAGGCAAACAAAACTGCGGCAACATGAATACAACATTCCCCCAGTCCTGCCATGCATGTGCAACGTGCTGATTCCACACTCCCATCTGTGGCAACAATAACCCATGGCTCTAGAGGTTTCTCTCTGACTCGCATAGAGTGGGTCACCTGGAATTTAGAATGAAGGAAACATTACAACATATAATATATAATGTTCAATATTGCGTCAGTACTCTAGCTTTTTGTACATGACGAATGTATCCATACATGTACATGTGGAATGTTTACATGTAATATCAATCAACCGCATTATTAAACGTATGGTTACAGCAAATTCACAGAGGGATGAATGGTTCGAATAAAATTGAAAATGTTATTGTTATTTTAACTGATTTTAACTCTATAAATATGTCATCACAAGCAAGCTACTGCGGTAATAAAATGGAGTTAACTGAAGTCACGTTATGAAATGAGAGAAAGAAAAAAAAACGGAAGTGTAAGTACCTTTGCTCTCAACAAATGAACCCCATTAATTTCCTTGTGCAGTATTTCTTTGATCCAACCGTTCTGGAAAAGCTTGTATGCATCAAGAGACTTGTAGTTCTTCAACTGATCCTTGGTGTATGCTGATTGTTTGAAAAATCAAAAAATGAACAACGCCTACATAGCTGACCTCAGGCCATTTCGTCCGATCGTCGCTAAAAGCTTCAGCAGGCAGTTTATATGGATCAATCTGTATTTTGGCAGTTTTCTGGATGAATCTCTCACGAACATCACCCACAAGTGAATCGAGATAATTAGTATGGATCATAGCTTTCTTTATTGTCTTCTCCATCATAACTATCAAGGTCAACTATCGATTTGTTGGGGGCTCAAATGGCGGCGTTTGTTTAATCGCGTTGCATTTTGGCAAATTGTGTACCTCAGAGTGACGTTAGTGAAAACAACCCATAGGGTCTTTAGTCTGGACATACCTACCCGTTTGTTTCTATCCCCAACCGATTTCAATAACTGATATCTTTCATGTGATAAAAAGTGCACAGAACTTAGTCCATTCATTGATTCATAATTTCTAACCTGAATGTGACCAGAGAGGCCCCTAACGCTGACATTCTCTGAGCCTTTCAAGCTCAACAGACTTTCACTGCTAACACGGCGCCATGTTGCGTACACTGTGGGAGAGTTGATTTCCACAGACAACATTGTGACGTAGTTCATCTTATTTGGTAACTGCCGGATTATTCCGTAAATTATCATAATGTTGAGAGTTTAGACTTGTATCCCTTTGCACACATGTACATAGAAGTTACACCGCTTGTTATATCCACGTGAAAGGCAAATTTGTAGTTGTCATTCTTTTCCTTTGCTTGATTCGACATTGTCAATATCGGAAGCAGACAACATAGTATTTTCCTTCTATGTACATACATGTACCGTCGTGCATACACCCCTTCACTGAAAATGGACTTGTCCAGGAACTGGAAATGAATGGCAAACTTGGTCGTCTTTTGCACTGAAAACTTCCGTTTGGAATGAAACGCGCAGACGATAGGGTCCCACCAATGCATAATCAGGTTTGAAATTATAAATCAATAAATGAACTGACCAAGCTCTGTGCATCTTTTATCTCATTTGTGGTTTTCGTTTTTTAAATCGATAGGGAGGTAAAAACAAACGGGGAGATATATTCAGACTTTAGCAATACTGACCCCAAAATTATACGGGTGCAAAAGCACAATCCACCAAGCCCACTTGCACAAGCCGGAAAACCCATAAAATATATAATATATCAGTTGAAGCACATTTTTATTTATATGATTACCACCTCCCCACATTAGACGATATAAGGTGGTTAAAATCCATAACCATCTTGCCATGTCACACAAAGTGACATCGATTAAACCTATCCATAAACAAAGTAACTAATTAGAAAGTAGAAGATTCAATTGAGGAGACAACTTAGGGGCACGAACTAACACTATGTCAAATCTTTGTTTCTCGGTTCTCAACAAACTACCATAAGAAGTTATTCTATCTTTCAAAACAAATCAAGACGACACCTTTAAATCAAATGATCCCAGGATGGAGTTACACCAACCGGTGACATTGCTGCCCCTGACACCCCAGTCCTCCTCGGTCACCTCCAGAGATCAAAATAAAAGTGCATGGTTCTATTCCCACTTGTAGCATTAACCAAAATCCCCTACAAGCGTACTTGCACGGAACGTGGATGTTGTCAAGTGTGTGGCCCCATTCCCACCTGACGATTAACTAAGTAGCACGCTTTGTGTGCATTAGAGTGTTCAGGAGACAGAATTTTGTTGTTTATCACCCGACGAATTATTGGGTAGCGTTCTTTGCAAGCATTAACTCGTCGGGCGTAACTTAATGGTTGAACATGACGTTAAAAAAAGTCAATCCGTCAGTCAGTCTGCTTACCGAGGTTATTCATTTTCTCACAATTAAATAGCCTGTGTCGTGGAACATATTCAAAGAACGTTGAAAGAAAGTATGTGGAAATATCTTAAGCATCTACATACTTTGAAATACATCGACGAATTACCACGTCTATTAAAAACAAACAATCATTTGTAACATCGGAGCATCGGATGTACCCAAGAAGAAGTAGCACCACAAAACGAATTGACCCATGTGTCACGAACACCCCTACAGTTAGTGAAATACTTAAGGTAGGGTAGGGTGAATGTTTGGCACAGGCGATAATCACTCAAACGACGAAGACAAACAAAATAAACAAATAATATTACATTTACTGATACATTACACTGATAATACTCACACTCACACATCCCCACTAACACTACCTCTCGTGATGATAATAAAATCTGAAATTAAAAAAGACTGATAGAAACTGATTCAAGTCCTATTATTCAACTCTTCTAATTATATATCATTCCACTATATTCGGAATTCACCAAGTCCATTTTCGCACTTGCATACTGATCCAAATATCACTCCACAGTCTGGCACCATCAATACACATAGGTTATCATCAATAAATCAGAGAGAGAGAGAGAGAGAGAGAGAGAGAGAGAGAGAGAGAGATAAAGATAGACTTTCTCTCTATCTCTCTCTGTGCATACATACATACATACATACATACATACATACATACATACATATATACATACATACAGACAGACAGACATATTGATTGGTTGAAAAATATGTTCTGTATTTATCATACACATCACCAAACTATCCTTCAGTTTCATAGTGGGAGGCTCAACCGTAAGGAATGTTCATGTTAAATCTGAAATAATAAGGAAGAACATATGGATGTAGAAAACAAGGATCTGTTAGTGTCTGAAAGGCGATTGGTATACTAAACTTATTTCCATGCACAAAAACTGAAATCTTATATTATTGTAGTTCATTCCTATATGTTCTTTTAAAACTTGCACTTTGCTAAGCAGCATGTGAAATAACACTATTGACTATAGAGGACACTGGAGATATTCTATAATATTCAGCACGTATACATTGAACACTATGCATAGGATTTCTTGCTTTCCTGAAAACTGTTGCGTTAATGATTTAAACATTTGTACTGGTCTGTTTTTCATATAAATTTTTAATAAGATAGAAAAGTAACTATTTTTATCAAGAACTACTCAACTTTCTATAGGAAAAATATGTGCTTGTATTGAGTTACAATTCTGGAGGTAATGTTTATTTAATCTTTACCAATTGTAAACCTCAACAGTTTTTCAAGTCCATGTCGTAATAATCAGTAAGAATAGGGTTTCTTGTTGGGTGGTAAATTGTGATCATACTTTTCATTTCATCGACATTTGTGACCAGGTGAAGATGTGCCATTTATTAGCCAAAAATGTTGAAGCGTTTGGCAATTTTATTTGAATGTTTTTTGTCGCATGCTGTCTTGGCATGATTTTAATGCTACCTGTACAGTATTAACACCTTTCTGGTATAAGACCATGTGACAATAATGAAGACATTTACGAACCGTGTGAAAATGGAAAACTAAGTTTCCAAATTTCTTTGATATCCATGTTTGATGATGGGTTTATTGACATCTTAAACACCTCATGATGCGTACAACATCGATAGCTAGATTTTGCTTCACACGACATTCGTATGTAGGTACATCTGAATTCTTGGGATGATAACCGAGGTCTACCGTTGAACGTAATTAACGTCCTGTCAATTTGTTCTTCACTGTTTTCGATTTTCAATATATACTAACTTGAATTTTACATTAGCTGCAAGAGCAGAACAGTTTTGAATTTTGTCTATATTACAAGGATTCCTAAAATTGCCAAACCAGAATTCATCTAATAAAACATTGTACTGTTTGGACTATTTATGTTTGTGAAGTTTATTTCAAATATAGCGTCGTGCACCAGACAAGGTGCAACATGTACCTATGAATTGTTGACTTTGCAGACCTTGATCTTTTTTATTACAACAATTTCGGATTTGACTTTTTAAATTACCTTGAATGTTTTACATCTAGTAACCAAATTCGACTCTACGTGAAACTTTGTGAAGTTATCTTTTTCTATGTTGCGTTCTCATTTTTGTTTATTCGCTATATTCCATTTAATTTACAACGGATCATGTACGTTTGACTGATCTAAACCTGCATCGCTACAAAGGTTAATTGCAGGTGATGTTTCAGTGTTGCTTTTGGTAGCGGAAAACTTGAAATTTAACTAGGTAAATAAAACCATGAATTTCAAGACATGTCGTATGTATGCAAATGTGAACGATACATCGAAGATTAGTCGTGGATAAAGAAATGTTAAGCAATTAAAGGTAAATATATAAAACATCGAGAAAGGAATACATAGAGCACATTAATGTGTATGGCAATAAATGAAATACATGAAATACAGAGCATGTAAATGAATTCAAGATAAAGTAGAGAGAAAAGACTAATATAAATGATATCTATATTCATTTTTTCCTTTTTTTCCTGCTTTTCTCCATGATTATATATATATATATATATATATATATATATATATATATATATATATATATATATATATATATATCCTGGCTGCATGAGAGACCTTCTTAAGTAATTCAGTTTAGGGCCTACCTGTCTGTTTTGTTGCTTTCTTTTATAAACTATATAGTTAATATTATTTCTCTCTGATTGTAGATTATATATTAAGCTCGTTATTAATTGGAGGTAAATATGTGTACATATGTTGGGTTCATGTTTAGGTTTATTTAGAAATTAAGAATGTTAAACGGACAAGTTGTTTATGAATCTGATGGGAAAATGACCCTCATTCCGGTTTTGTTATTGTTTATTTCAGAATTACTCATGCCTATATTAACATCAGTCTTTAGAAGAATCAGTTTAGTTGTGTTTTAATTTTGAGGATCTAATTTATTTTTCAGTTGTTCATTGGAATTACAAAGGGCCCTTTGACTCTAGGTCTGAATTACCATCTTGGAAATATTGCGAATTCATTCAAGGACATTTTTGGATTATGTAATTGTGATACATCAATACCGTTAGCACGTAAATACTATTTCAGGTTATTGGTACATCAGCACATTTAGTGTAAGAATTCGTTCGGAATAACACTGGAATTCATTTGGAATACTGAATAATTTTGCACTTGTGATAAAACGTTTAGGACTATATAGGATTTAATGCACATAGTGTAAATTCTTTTACACTTTTTTAAACTCTTTTTTACTTTGTATTCAAGGAAAATACAAATTCTGTTAGTTGAAGACCATAGAGTTGTAACATAACGAATATCTTAGACAAATATAGCCATGAACTCAATCCTCCATCGTTTTAATGTCAAAGTGACTGACCAAAACCTCATCAGAAATGACTATATCAGATCCAGATAACAAGATTATATATTAAGATACAGGTAACGCCTTTAGAATTCGTTTAACAAGTATGAATATAATATGCTATATAAAGAGTCTAAGTCTTTGATTGCATATCGGATCTAGCAACTGCACGTAAATTTACAATTGATCAGTACACAACAGAGCCATAGTCAGTTTGAATATTACTAATGGCCTGTATAGCAAAGAACAAGACCCTTCGATCTTCTCAACAATCTTTGCTTACCACGAATCGTATTAAATCCAGATCTTTAACATTTGTTCCTGATATATCTAAAATGTGAAAAATATGTTAGCTTACGGTCGAAAATAAGCCCTATTATTTTGATCTTGTCTACAACAGAAATTAGACAACCGTAAATCTATAGTTGATAATCGGTTGAAATAAATGTACAGTTCATTTTAGATTGTAACAATTTGAACATATTTTTCAACCTACTTCTGAAGTGGTTTATGTGCTTCTGTATTCGACCTTCAAGAGTATGCAAGCTCTTTATAATGAGCAGACAGTTCCTGGATTAAGGCATTTCGCAATGATGTAGGGTGGATCGATAGCATGCTGCTCTGAGGTACACATATCTCATGAAAATAGTTTTCAGCAAGAGTGGTACATACCGTAACTCTGACCTTTTGAGATAAAGTTAGACTTAGGTTGATATGGTCATTCATAATGTCGTACTACTATGTTGTGTCATAAGCTTTCTCCAAGTTTAAAACGACAGAAACTGTGTGTTCCTTCTTTGTAAAAGATTCTCTAACAAATGAGTCAAGTCTGACAAGATGGTCTGTTGTGCTTTTCTCGCATCTGACCCCACAGTGAACGTCTGATAGTAGTTTGTTGAATCCGAGATGCCAGAGTAATTTGATAATTTGACGTTTATCATCCACCCCATGGGTTTGCAAATGCAGCGTGTTAATGCTATGGTTCGACAGGTTGATTTGGTCCTTTCCAGGTTTGGGTACTGGTATCAATGGAAATGTTTAGCAGTGCATTTAGAGCTGTTTCCTGTTTTTCAGATGTTTATGGTGGATAGCTTGCTACTGCTGACTTTCAATGGATTCTACCAAGAGAGTCTTGTAACTCCTTATTGTAATCGTCAGCATTTACAGACTCAAATGTACAGGAACCTTTTCTTTCAAAACTTTTTAACACTTCGGAATTATTCAAAATGATTCCCTTGCGAAACGTTCTTCGAGAATGTTTCGGCCAGTGTATTTTGAATTTCTGCAATTTCAGCAGATTTCTTTAAATGCTTTATTGCTTTATACAGCTGCTTATATTTTTTAAAATGACTTTTCATACCATATCATATAACTATTTAATAGAAGTCTGAGAGTTTAATCAAAAGACATAGGATCTCTCTCTCTCTCTCTCTCTCTCTCTCTCTCTCTCTCTGCATAACGGGCTTTAACTCAGTATATTATTAAGAACTTTGGTTCTTAGAATGGCACTGAAATGTTGAAGGACCCTTCTCAGTCTCCTGATGGCGCCTGTGAATCCATCATTACACCATGGTTGGTTGATATGTTTAGAAATAGTCGAAGTATTTGGTACTTTTTCCACAGCAACATTGTAGAGCATCTTTGTTAATAGGGTTACTGGGTCCTAGTCGTTGTCAAAACAATCAGCTTTCACATTTAACGTTTCCCAATCTCCCATATTCAGTTTCCATCTTTGGGAATATTACTTTCTGGTAAAGTTAAAGAGACAGACTGTTAAATCTGAGGACGAATATAATCATGTGGCAGGATGCAGGTAGGTATACAACTTGTCAAAGATTTGTTTTCCAACAAAGTTTTCTCTATTTCTTTATCTGTTTGTACAACCCCAGTGTATATGTGGCCGTTAAAGCTGCAAAGCAAATCAAAAGGTCAATGTTGAATAAGACGGTTAAGTTCACATTGATTCATTCGAGTCCTTCATTCGAGTTATGTTGAACAAACTAATAGTGTTTTATACTGAGACACACGAGAGGCTACACCCTGTTAACTAGTAAGGAGATTAATTTGACTGTGCAGAAATTTTAATATATGATGATGGATACTTTTCCAGCATCCTTGTCAGTATTTCTTAAAAACGTACTTGATCAACGCTTTAAGATTGTCCATGTCGTTTTCTCTCAAAAGTTTGCCTGAAAGCAAACACCTATTGGATTGTCTTCTTTAAGTAGACTACTGATTTTATCAAAATTTGCTTTTAATCCTCGGCATTTATTTTGTACTATGGTGTCAGATATATTTATGAAGGCTGTGGAAGCACGGAATTTCTTGGAGCTTTGCCTGGTGCGATATAAGGGGATTTCCAAGTATCCGTGCTCTCAAGACTCCAAAACCTATTAAAGAACATGATAGGATCGTCAGATTCTTTAAAACGTCTAGTAGAATTTTTAATCTTCTTGTTTGATTTGCAGCATGCGTTGCCACCGGCGCCAGTGGTCTGTTACTCTTCAGGCTGACAGCATGTAGCCGGTTTCTCGGCAGGAGTGTCCGGAATCTTCTGTAGAACAATGATTATACGTCCACTGGTGCCACTAGTTAGCTAATCTTTTCTTGGGCTGAAATTTGGTGGTGTTTATGTCCTAATTGCTATATTGTCACAATGATTGTTTGAGAAGTCTACTTCACTGTAGGCTTAGTAGCTGCTGTTGGCGTCAAGACTGTGAATTTGATTGGTGTTAGTGGCTAAGTAATGTCTTCTAGGTACAGAGAGCATTTGTGAAAAAGTGCCAGATTTGTCAGCTGTATTAATTGGAGCTGTGGATTCCACAAATCTACTGGCCTCGGGCAATCTGATAGCTTCCTCCTGTTTCACACGATGGATATCCTTCTCTAGTTTCCACTCTGGACAGTCTCTATAGTATGAGATATATTCTCCCTGGCAAGTCTCACAAGACATTTTCTCTAAAAAGGGAGATTCGTTGTAACTGGGATAGAAGGGTTTCCTCTTATAGCCATCTTTGTGGTCGCCATTTTCGGCAGTTGAAACGCAGCCAATGAAAGGGTAGACAAGGATATTTAAGAACCGAATTTGATGTACGTAAAGTGGTGCAGTTGAACGTATGTCTGCAAGTGGTTGCATGAGCTAATCTACAGCTATAGCGAATGATGGCTGGTTTCATTTATAAGACGTTATGAGAGTTGGGATTTTCGAGGATCTCAGCTTCACTGCAGCCATCATCCTAACCTCAAGAGAAAACAATAATTCTTGCCGAATTTAGAAATTTGTATGGAAACACCTTAATAGATATCTCCACACATAGCTTTGAACGAAGTGGCTTATTTGGTGCGCTGTGTAGCTACACTCTACAAGACATTGGACTGAGCAAAGTTTTTTACGCTTTCCTTGACTTTACAGCCAATCCTTGAAGCTCATAGACCATCACAACAGGTGATAGTTTGATTAGTGTTGGTTCTCTTCACTGAATTCAATAAGGAGTAATCATGACCAATGTTGCCAATTTGGACGAGTTTTCTCATTCGAGTTGCTGGTTGAAATATCCCTGTGGTTTTTTTTAGACCAGATCTCACACTAATGATTGAATGTTTCGTTGGCTTACCCATAATGTCAGATTATTATTTGGTCAACAGTGCTCCCCACCTGCTTCAGAGTCCAAGAAGGGGATAGAAATTTAGGCTGATTCCGTTTTTCATGTCTGTGCCACACGAGCTGATATACTGAAAAAAAGTTGAAACTTTACTCAGCTGACTATTGCCACCGCTCTCAAAGGCTATGATTTTTGTAAGGTTTGATGAACAACACCATGTTCAATAATCTCAAAGGTTACTTTTAAATTAGCTTTACGTAACTGACAGATTGATCAGACCTGGCCCTTATTACCACTCGTTTAGCTGACGTTGAGGCCAAAGTAGTATTTTGCAAGTTGCACCCCAATGCTCTCAACCATCAAGGTATAGATGATAGGTGACAAGCGCCATGGTGGTTCTAGGACACGTTTGAGGCTTATGAGCATCCTTTGATTGACTTGTTTAACTGTATAAGAATAATAATTATACACAGTTCGCTAACTGAATATTTGCACATTACGATGTTTTCCTACCAAGAACTAAGATTTCAACTCCATTCTTACCACACGACATCCGTAAAATTGCTAATGGACAACCTTCATGTTATTAAATAGAACACTTACAATAACTATATTATGTTCGTTTGAATACTTACGTTAGTTTCTTTCCTGAATGATAGTTAAGCAACTGCCCTCTTGGATTTGATGTATTTTTAATTTTATGTCTTTATTAAGAAGTGTAAATACAACACAAATAAGTTTGTAAATCGTGTTCATTGTCACGTCTATACCATACATGATGAATTTATTTAGCATTTCTGTTCTTCTGTTTAATATTCAAGATGATATATTCTGGCTCCCGAGGCTTCCTGCAGAAGATCAATATTAAAGGGTTTATCTAAGCCATTATCATCTTGCATTTACTCTGTCTCCGTATTTTGTTTTCCCCACGACTTATCGAAGAATATTCTCAGGCAATAAAACAATCAGTAGAACGGGCCAAATAAAAATGTCCCAGAGACTTATAAATGAACCCTTTTCCAGGGTATACTCAGCTATCTTGAATTTTACTAGTCAACTTCGTTCGGTAAGAAGGGAGATGCAATGTGTAGAGCTGACACTTCGAAACTTCTATCTATTCAATCAGCATTCCCAGACGAATTCTGGCGCCTTCCTAATTCGAAGCAATTTATTGATCTCGTCTGGCAACAAATTACACAAATAAGTCATACATTTTGGATGTCTCTAACAACACAATTGTGATTTCATAGATAAATCATCAAACATAATTTCAAAAATTAGTCGGAGGGAAGAAAAAACTTGATTTTCGTATATTGTGAATACACAAATTTTGGAGGTAAACAATAGTTTCTCCTTACGATAAATCCTGACATTCACTACACAAAAGTGTGACCATGGAAAATGTAAGGTCATTAAATTAAATAATCAAACACATACACACACGATGTATCAAACAGATAGCGTTTTATGAACAGAATCTGCTTTTGAAAATTAATGTACAAGAATAAATCACTGGCTTCGATTCAAGAAACGTCTCCATAACTCATCTTCTGATTGGGATTCATCAATATATTGTTTATTGCTTGATCATGAATTACAAGTATTTCACGGAACATGTTTAAAAAAATCATCATAGATTAAATAAATCATGCCACCCTACATTTTCCCAGTTTTGTCTTTTTTTCTCTCTGAGGACAAACTTAGGATTTTCTCAAATTTGAGGAATTCCTGAACTTGTTGTTTCAAACCTAACAGGACTCAGTTTTAACACCGTGACTCTTAGGTGTACCGTTTTAACGCTGTGACTCCAAGTGTACAGTTTTAACACTTAACTCCCCGGTGTACAATTTTAACGCTGTGACTTCCCGATGTACAATTTTAACACTGTGGAACTGTTTCTGGTGTCTAGATCTCACACAAATCGTAATATTGTCCGAAATATTATTAGCAAGACAATGCTAAATTTCAATTTTAGGAACATGTTAAATGATACACGCAAATATTGTTGTACGCAGCATACATGACTTTCTAAGGTAAAACATGTGCTTGAATGTAAGTGAAGAATTCAACGTTAGCCCTTCTAGCCAACACAAAAAGTTGCTAAAAACTTGTATCATTTATATTCTAACATGAGTAAAAACTATTTGAAATAATATTTACCAACTATTATAATGTAATTAAAGCGATTTTTAAAAGTTTGTAGACTTCCAGGATCAAGATGTAGGCTTTACAACTTTACATTACTTCAACGTGAAGTCGAATTTCAACTCTCATTACCTAAAGGTAACTAAACTATACTTTGTTACAATATGCCAGTGCGCATGTCTCATAGCAAGTAGAAGAGGAAATCCAAAGGTAACATTTGAATATTTAATTTTCAGCTTCTTCATCAATCCGTTTTTTGTTATAATATCTATATTAAACATAGAACCGATTCACACACCTGCATATGGAATAAGACCACAGTTATTTTTCCAAGATGACCTCTAAATTTGTTTCTTAGTATTGAACATTTCACTGTGTCCAAATCCTAATAAATCAAATGCTAATATAAAATACACCCAAAGATGAACTCACGGTGAACTTTTTGTCATAGGTTATCAGGCATTGTTGAGAGGCTGGACTGTAAGCAAGAACCGTGTAATGGGTCAGATGCTTCACTTTCGGATCATGCCTAATTACTCACTGTGCACCGTCTCTGAAATCCACACAAACAACCACAACATAACACTGATATTCTAAATAATAAAGAAATACCCATAGATCAATACCAGAATGCCTAAATCTAACTCGTATCACCACCAAGATCGGAGAGGTATAAATGCTAAAAAAAATACTGGGTCTACATTTGTTGGTACTGAACCAGAAGTAATAATTGAGACGTATACCTTAGCATGAATCACATTGGTCTATAAATAACGCTTTGAATTTCGACATAGTTAGCCAATCAAATTCATAGATTTTACCAATTTCATCCTATCAACGAGCCAATGCGTTGATGTCTTTAACTCTGTCAGCAATGTGGAAATATATAAAATTGGCTCCCGCTTGACAATAGCGAAACGGATAATCCGATGAAATCTTGATGTCATTATATTCTTTATGTAATGGTTGATTACACTTTACGTTACTCTCATGCGTCTGATAGACCAAAGTATGCCATATCATATATAACAAACATTACACGCGACTTCAAGGATGCCGAGAAAAGGGAAAGATGGCATTTTCCTCAGCCTTCGGGCTAGGTGAGTATTTTTGTTCCAGTCGGTGTAATCTCACACACACAAAAAAAAAATTTTGGCCTGCACGAAAAAATAAAATATAATGCTTCTTGTTACTTGGCTTTCCCTATAAAACCTTGTGTAGGATGTTGTATTGATTTTTATACAACTTCATTTATTTTATTTTGTTTTTCTGTATTTATTTTTTTTTTATTCATAAATATGTTATGAGATATGAATAATTTTATACCAAAAAAGGGACACAACTACTGAATAATTTTTTAGCATATTTAATACACAGGTTGATGTTTATATTTATTTCAAAACATGATGATATATGTCTTTAGATTGTTTATATATAATAATTATTAATTTGTACAAAATTTAAATTGTGAATACATTTCTTCCCCACTTTTATTTAGTCACACGTTCTCTTCTTAGGAATTATTTCGTTAATAGTTCGTGTCATGTATTTTTAATGCATTAATATAGATTGTTCAAAAGGGAAGAAAAGAAAAATTAAATTAACTAGAGATGAAAGCAGCAGTGTGGGAATCAATGTCAGTCATTATATTCCAAGCTAATTTTCAACATATTTGTAAACTTGCCACGAGCATTTTGAGTTCATTATAGTACCACGATTTTCTTAAGTTTTACAGTTGTATCAGCGATAGCTGCCAGTCTTTGCCTCTGCTTCCGTTGGCACAAAGTGAGCAAAGTCTGAAACAGGGTCATAATTTCTATACAAAGTTGAATCTCGGAGCTAATTTTTACATGCAATCCCGATATTGAAAAGCTATTTTTAATTATTTTAATCTACAATCTTTCTAAAATGTGGATTATATTCGAAGGAATGCTGTCGAAAAGTTATTTTCCATTCATGTATCTCTAAATGCATCAGAAATTGATTTTCTTTTCTTTAAAAAGATGATAAACAGGAGGGTCAAGCGAGATTAAAGCAGTAAGCTGGTAATAAATTAGATCAGACGTTTTAATTTGTCACGATTCTTGCCTATTATACACGATAATCAAACAAATCCCTCTTCAGCGTAGAAGTCTTTACTGAGGAAATTGAATTTCGGACTGATAATGCCAAGACGACAATATCAAGGCTCTACATGACTTCCAATTAGAAGGAGAAGCATTCGTTTATATATAGCAACATTGAGCGTCACTCCAGAAAACTTGTAATTTTTGTCCTCTCTGTTTTCAATTATAAAGGTCAATTCATTCCAAAGCAGTCATCAAACAACTGTAACAGTTTCAAATAAATGTTTTTTCTTTTGTTGTTTCTTTTGGGGGCGTTTGTTGTTTATTTTCGGGTTTTTGTGGTGGTGGATGCGGGAGGGGGTGAGAAACTGTAAATAGCCAAAAATGTTTTCTCCTAAACCAAGGTGCCAAGTGTCGTGAAAGGTTAAGATAGATACTCAGTTAAGTTGACATACAATCACAAACGAAAGGCAAGGATTTTTCATCATTTTTGCATTTACAAATCAATAGTCTGTACACAGTATGCATTGAGAGAGAGAGAGAGAGAGAGAGAGAGAGAGAGAGAGAGAGAGGTTTTCAATATGAATGAATGTAACTTTGTTTGCAATACTACATTATCTCTTTCACCCTTCTATCTGGCATCCGAGCAGACTAAAGCTTTTTTTCCAAAACTGTCGAGAAACGTACGGAAAACAGCATTGCTGTCAGAAAGTGATCAAATGAGCATAATCTTCATACCGAAAAGCATAATTGAGATTGTATAGAAAATAATTGGTGATGCTAAATAATTATGCATGCATACAAAAACAACACATGAGTGCCCTTAATAAAATGAAGAAATAAAAAATGAAAAAGAACAAAACAACCTTGAACTGACTAGAGTTTATTAATTGTATCGTTTTGTGTGTTGTGGTGCGGGTCGTTACTATAATCTTTCAGCCAGTTTATGGCGTATTTCACAGGAAAAGGTCGTCTTGCACTGATACTGTGTGATTGTGTAATCTGTTTTCATCATATTTTAAATGTACCAGTATTAGTATTAGTCCAGTTTGATCACAACGAGACTAATGCATCAAATGCTGGATCAAAGTAGAATCACATCTCCCAACAAATTAAGGGCTCGATTGGTTTAAAATTACGAAAAGGACACGAAAAGATGGATAAAGTAAGTCATGACGATGGGACAAATGGTGTAAAAGTTTGATGTTTAGGATCCAATTAAAAGATTTCGATTCTGAATACTGTGCAAGTACTGCAGTATCATTTCCAATTCAGATATATTTGAGTCTGTTAGAGCAATGGCAAGGAATGTCTTGGATTTGTTCAGTGTTTATTATTTCTCTCTCTCTCTCTCTCTCTCTCTCTCTCTCTCTCAGGTAAATGTGTCACAGTAATAACATTTACACTACCTAATTAAAATATGTGGCGCTCCATGGGGTCAACTCATGACCTACAATCTGCACGAAATACACTGCAAATTGATAATAATGATACTCAATCTGTTTTATGCTGTTAATAGCATATGCTTGTGTTTTCAGTTGATCCCAGATTAAACAGAACATCTGCTAGGCTGATAACTGCATAATAGTGCATTCTGGGTTGATCCGAGATTAAGATGAATTGTACTAGGTTGAAGCCAGCATGAAGAAAGTATTTTGATTTCAAATTCAGTTACATCTATCCTGATTAAACTGACTTGAATATCAAAAGACAATGGTACGAATCCACCGTGTTCACCGTGTCCACCGTGATTCCATTCTATAAGACTTCTATTATCTTGGCTGATCGCAGAAATCTCTAACTAGGGGGTCAAGAGATGGACATCCCGTTGTTGAAGCTGTATCACAAATTTTATTAAACAGGCGCGATATTATTATTAGTACAGAATTTAAATATCCGACTGGGGAAGAAAGCCAAAATGAATTTGAGCCCAGAAGAGGTTTTGTGCAACAACTGTTCTTTGACTTGAATAGTCACTCTCAAAAGTGTTAGGGTGCTGCAGAAATGTACAACTCTGCAACTTTTAAAGATATGTTTGATGGCCTCTTATAGTTGTAAAACTGTTATACTTCTTACTTCCAAAACTACTACTCTGTGGATTTACAGTGCTGCCCGCGTGATCCTTAACAACAAAATCGACAGCGCCATCAGCGACAAAATTGGCAGAGGCATTGAGAAGATTCTCGAAACACCAGAGAAATACATCAATGCAGGATCGGGATGGACTCTCGAAAGATGTTGCCAGGTCAAAGTCCATCTCTCGCCGTATCACTCGTTTCGTGGATCCACTTACATAGCAACACCAAACTGGGTCCAGCTAAAGGTCAGTGATCGACGTGAAAAACCTTGATAATCGTTGTTTTGAATTGGGGATTTCGTCGGCTCTATATACGGTTAGTGACAATCAAGACATGCCTCCAAAATGCAAACTGAGGAAATTTGATACACTGAACCCGTATATTGCTGTTAATATGACAAAGGCTTTCATCAGTTATATCCGAAAGGACAAAACGGTCGAACTCAAATTGATTGAATGAAATGAAAGACTTAGAATCAGTATTTCACTACGTATGGATCAAACATCTTGGCCGGCTGCCTAGTCAATGCGTCTAATATCGATCAGAGAGTGCAAGTCTCAGCACGAATTTCATGCAGGTTTTGCTATATTGTGGTTCGATGTGATTGCAAATTTAGAGAAGCTATTCCTTTATGGTGCTCAGAGTGTTAACGCTCCAGAAACCAAGCAGGTATTCCTCAGATCGATTGAAGTCATTGCGAAATGGATTCAACAGCATTTCGATTCACCAGCACGCAGAATAGTGACAGGTGATACCTTTCGTGAGTTCTCCGCAGCCACGCACTGATGCATTTTTGAAAAAGCTTTCACTGACAAAGAGCAAAGCCAGTCCACTGACAAAAGCAGAACCCGTACGGCGATGAAAGTAAAAGTCTTTGTTTCAAAGTTCGTGGTCACTATTACATTACTGAGGTGCTGCACACAATGAGTGTAATTTGCAATCAAGAATTTACCTCAACAAGACCAAAATTATTGTGCTGCTTTATAACCTGCACGAGTACGATGGTCACTTGATCATGGAAGCAGTAGTCACGGCATCCGACTTGCCGATTAGTGTGATTGCCAAAAACATGGAAAAAAAATGATGTCTCGGCAGGGATAATTGCAGTTCATCGATTCATTTCAGATTATGAATTCGTCCCTAGAGAAGTTAGCGAGCAATCTAACGGCGGCGAACTTCAAAATCACTCGTCGATATTGTCTCACCAACACGGATCTGATCGCGAGAAAAGGCGTGTAACCGTACGCGTACACGAAAGACTGGAGCAAATTTACTGCCACCGATCGACGCGTTTTATTCATCGCTGTAACGTGAAGGTATTTCCGCCGCCGAATGCGAACATGGAAAAAAGTTTGACCTGTGTTCGAGTTCAAAAACCTCGGCGACTATCACGATCTGTACCTGCGCACGTATGTATTGTTGTTCGCGGAACAAAATCAGCTTTAGTTGCATTACCATCAACTAAATCAATGGAGCCTGCTGTGAGTAAAATCATTAACGAAGCGTCTCAACAGCGATTGTCAGATTCAACAATTGCAAGTGCTGGGCATAGGAAGCGGATTTGCACGGTATTAAAGAAATCAATAATGTATAAGCCATAGCCCAGAATTCAAAGAGGTATGTTATCCAGCCTTTGATATCGAAATCCCCATGTTAGTGGATCGAAGTAAGAGAGATTTCCAGTATTACTCATATCCATCCAGAGACACCAATCAGTTAAAAATAGAACTGCAAGTGCAAGTCGCCTCTAAGTTTTTCCTTCCATGTGAGGCATTTTAGTAATTGGAGAGAAAACTGGTGCGCGAACAATACCAATTACGATGCCAGTATCGCAGTGGGATTTGTTAACAATGGTATCATGGCGTTGTTTTAACATCGAACGTTACTCCATCGATGAAAAGGAACTCAAATCCATTTTGGACAACATTGACGTGGCCAAAATGATTCTCTGACTCGCCAGATACAGTGATGATTACACGAGAACATCTGATCCAATCATGATATTTGTGAGAAACGTAGCTGACCATGGACCAAATATAGTCAGAAGACCTCGAAATAATGCATTTAATGCTGACGCAGACGTAAAATAAATGGGTGTTTCTTAACACAAATTTAAATTTTGGATTTGCACAGCGTCGAACACAACTTCGTGGAGCCTCATAACGGTATTCGAGCGGGATTCCCCTCGGTCACATATTTGAGTTTTGCAGAGATGTTCGCAAGGTAATATTTGGAGCCAAACATACTGTCACCTTGTTTCACAAAGAACTCCAAAAATGCCATTTTGCGTGATGCAGATACAACTGCCGGTAGTGTATTAAATGCCCGTGTTATCCCTTTCACTGAGCACAGTCTCACGTGTTATCGTGTATGTAGTCTGAAACCACATCAACACTATCGTTTCTCGCACATACCTCAGACGCACACCCACCCACTAGCATTGCAAGGCATTTTACATGGCAAATAGGTACCAGCATTGTCTTACTGCACCAAAACATGTTTTTGACGTTTCAACTTGCAGCACGAGATAATGTCTAGACACAGAGAAATATTATATTTGACAACTAGAAGTGACTGATGTTTCTGTGTGGTTAAACGCCCATCGTGAACCTTCGGAAGAAATTCGACATTACACAAAGGCCAATTATACTGCCCCTGCATATCACAGTCTGTGGTGGTACATGGACAGGCATCAAAACGTAGACACGAGTCTGCAGATTTCTCAGCAAGACTTTTGTTACTTTTCGCTGGCATCTGGAGTTGTTCAAGCCGTACGTGAAGTGGAATGTGAATGTGGACAAACTGAATTTGTGCCAAAATTATCAACAATTTACAAGCCAGACAGTGCTACTGTCAATTCTTATACAGTTATAATACCAGTATCCTTGGTCACCGGACGACGAAATTCAGTTAGAAGCACTCAACGTTTATCCTGACGGGTACGTAACCGTCTTTGGCGTTTGTATTTAAAATTAAATTTCTGTCATTATTATATACATAATGGAATCTGACTTAGGTGATGTGATTGCGGAATTTACCGACTGGGTGCTGGACCAACTGGCAGCAGATGTTAACACCGATAACAATTTTGTTCTACTTCTTGAAGAATATCTACGTCAAAGTAGTGTTACCAAACCATTTTGTTAAGGGTCAAGTAGAAATTGGCATTTGGATTCACCCTGATGTGCCACAACCAACTCGAAGATTTAAGTATTCCGAGGCAGAGATTTTTTTATTACTGCATGACGATTGTGCCAGTCAAATAGAATAACTGGTGCCTGCGCGTGATGATGAGACCGGATAAGGTCTGCCTGTCGTGCAATTAAAATACGTGATTGTCTTATTAATAGAAAAACTGTGACAGACTCTCACTCTTACCGACGTGAAAAAAAAAAATAATCGAAGTGGAACAACAGCTGCAAAATGAAATTACCAAGAGAACAGCGTTGATTGTAAAATACCAACGCGCATGTTTGATAGTAGATGCTATTTGTGGGCTTGCTGAGGTAACAACTGTTGGTCTTGGTGTGACTAGAATCATGACAACATTTACACCTGTAGGTGTGCCATTGAGAATTTCTGTAGGAGATATATTGATAGTAACTGGTGCGAAAGCTAATCTCTATGCGACTACATTCCAGAGTACCCGTCTATTCCAAACTGCTTGCGGCCACACAGAGTAGTCTCAATATGATCTAAGATAAAATAATCAGTTCGGCGGAATTTGAGATTGTGCTGACGGACATGGAGAATTACAGTCAACTTCAAGCACAAACTAAAACCGTGCGGTTGCAGATTTACAGACAGTAAATATGGAGTAAAAACAATCTTCACACAGCGTGTGTTTATTCATCGCTAACATAAACTTGTCTGTCTGAGTATATCATATCTGTGTGTGTGTGTGTGTGTGTGTGTGTGTGTGTGTGTGTGCAGGGTTTTAGTTGCACAATCACTGCAGACTAGAGTAGTACGAAAGTGGGGCTATTTGACCTAATTCGTTACCCTATGGGGACAATGACAGCCTTACGAGACTCTAACCCCAATGGCTTGTTCGCTCGCATCACGTGTGTGTTTACATCTCTAGCGGCCCCTCAACAAAAGAGTGATCACACATCTATGGGCCGCGCAGGGGAATAACTTGTCATAGGGTCAGAGGCAAGGCCGGCTGACAGGGGATCCATATGGTAGCGTATAAGGCCAAAGCGGCACTTTCATACTACTTATATCGACAATACACAGCATCAACTTGCAGGCGGAATAAGTAAGTATTCTTTAATGTTGTGTCTATAATTACTTTCTTGCTCTCTACTTCAGTCTGACACTACCAACACCTACATGTGCTTTTCATGTGATGTTTAAGTTACAAGATTTGTTCCTTGAAGCCGACAAGGACTAGTATCACATTTGTTTCTGGTGTATAGAGTGTAATCTACTACACTTCGTTCCTAATTCGGAAACCACGGCAGATGATGCTGAGATGGTGTGTATATTGCCCCAACAAACGGAACGTCTCGTAAACTTTGCTTCACCTGCGCTTTGTTTCTTTATGTCCTATTCCCTTACTTTAAGTAATAAAGTGTACATTTTATGTCTCATGAATTAACAAATATCATCAACAGTAGCACAGCTGGTACACAGAGTGTGTTACACTATTTATGTATTTTTTAAGCTTTACGGCCCAACAACCGGGTTAGATTATTTAGTTCCGATGCAATTGGAGTAAAGTGCCTTGCCCAATTACACATCACGGTAGCTGACCCGGCCGGTCCGATGTTACATGTTGGATTCGAACCCACACATTTTTGGTCATGAGTTCGGCATGCTAACCACTGGGCCACTGCGGCTCTCCCGTGTAATAATTAAACATTGAAGAATTAACTTTTGTTCACTGAGCAAAAACAACAAACAAAATTTGAAGCAATACTAAGATTTGCTTGAACTTCTCCATACTGACTTTCCTGTTTTGTCATATTAACACATACCCTACTCTAACACATTCAAGGTGTTCGAAATAATACTTACTATGCATCAACGCATCTTACAACTAGACTAAAACCCCATACATGGTCTACTTCAATCACTTTCTGGAAATCTGATGTTTTCTCCAACAAATATAACCAGATGTTGGGCTAGAGTGTCGCTTATTTCATTTACCTATATCTTCCCTTGCAATTTGGAACATGGGGGATCCAGCGGACTAAACGTTTGGTGGACCCAAAGGACTAAATATTTATGGAACTCAACGGACTAAATCTTTGGGAGACTCAAAGGACTAAATATTTGGGGACCCAACTGATTAAACCTTTGGGTGACCAAATGGACTAAGCTGTGTCTTCTGAGTATTTGTAACGACTATTCCATTTATTATACAAATATCCTTATTTTACCCATTTCCGAAATTTAAAGACTGCAGTTTCCCTGCAAAGTATAGAAATGCAATATCGTCGTGTAAACGACATTATTAGGCCAAATACTTGAATAAATTCATATCCAATAGCACATAAAACACATTTGGAAACCCAAGAAAAGTACCAAATGGCGCCAGTAACTCAGAGACGATGTGTTTTTATTCCCAAATTTTGTTGAAGTACTGTAATAATGATATTTCAATGCACAATAAAATCTTCAGGGACTATGCAGCTCAAACATATAAAAGCTGTGACCTTAATCTACCATTTGAAACCAAGTAAGTTTATGTTGAGAACTTGATTTTGAAGTCAGACACATTAAAAAAGAGATGTCAGAATCCCTCGTGTTTCATTTCACAGCTTTTCAACGGTATCTGACGTGAAAGTAGAGTGGCTGAGACTGATGATCACATACATATATGAAATTTGTCCCTTTTAGGCATTTAATGTCTTGCAAACTGTAACAAAACTGAATTAGAATCACATAATTGGGGGGGGGGGCAACAGGCTTAGAGGAAGAACCATTCCTTCAAATTATTGATATTAAAACACAAATCAAATTCTCAAACACCAGCATGCCTTGCATATTGAAATCACACTAGAGAAGACAAAACATGCATTTTCACCATGAAAATTGATTTAAATCGATTGCCTTAGGGCCTTTTTCAAATTTAAATTCAAAAATTAAAATAATTTGGCATTTTTCACAAATTTTGGCACTAACATGGGTTCTACTCTCAAGTACATGTAACGGAAGCTATGGTTTCTTCCAGTAGTGTTATTTTATCTACTTATAGAAGATTATTTAGATGAGTTATTGCTTGTATTATTTTTTAATGAATTAAGAAAATATATATCGCGTAGTTTCTATCTCTTTAAATAACAAACATTAAATTTTAAAAATATTTTAACAAGACATAAAGAACTTGTCTTTCAGAAGAATACTAAAGCTTCAACATTTCTATTGAGACAAACTCTCTTGTTTATCAAAGCACTGGTTTGAAGAAGATCAGAATAATAAACAATCAATAATGACTAGAAATGCTGACCAATACAAGGTACCTGTTGAAACACAAATAAGATAATAGCGCGAAAAGACCGGAATATTTCCTTGAGTAAGTTTTCTTTATTATTATATGGTTATAATTATGTCCTGGAAACGCTTTAAATGCCGGAGCTTCAAGGGGAGTTGCCCCTTGGGTCCACATTAGAGGCTCCGTCCCACAGACATACTGACTACTTTCTTTACGCTCCTGCTAAACAATATTATCAGGCCGTTCCCCCGCATTTTACCCTATGGCTCACAGCAGGTTTTCTTTTAGGTGAAAATATTTGGCTTACTCGACCGTTATCCTCAGCTTTGAAATGGTGCCAACTTCAATAATGTCCAGATTTTTAAATGCGGCCCAGTTAGGCTCCAAAATAACTGCAGTAATTTCATGATACCTGTATCTTCAAAACTAAATGTAGTAGTGCGTCAGGATTGTACAATTACTATTTATTTTTCATGTTACAGGAGCGTGCTGTGCAAATCAACACTTCAAGTAAACGAATGTAGACATCTGACATGTTAATGACAGGGGATCCAAAACGTTGATTGACAGTTATGGACTAGTCTGAGACTAATGAGTCCTCAGAAAACCGAACTCATGCTGAAGGTATAGGCGTAATCAATATATAATTTAAACATACCCAGCCTTGCATATGTTCAAGACATGTTGGTGCAATGAGAGAGTACTGTCGAGAGTAACAACTAGATTTTGTACTGACTGTGTGAATTTAATGTTGGTGTTGCCGATATTTATTGTCTGAGGTAAAGGATGTGAATGAGAAAGTTTTTGTGTTGTAATCAGAATGGCTTCAGTTTTATCATCATTCATCTGCAGCTAGTTACAAATCATCCATGATTTCACATCAGAAATGCACCTCTCTACACCTTGGATGGTAGCTTCAACTTCAGTTAGGTGGCTAGATTTGTATATTTGGGTGTCATCAGCATACAATTGGTGAGACACTGGATGATGATCTATGACACTTGAGAGTGGCTGAGTGTATAGAATGAAGAGAACAGGTCCAAGAACAGACCCCTGTGGAACACTACAACATAGATCAACTGGGCTGGAGTGTTTTCCATTTGCGGACACAATTTGTGTCCTGTTGACCAAGTAGGACTTGAACCATAGTAAGGCTGTATTGTGAATGCCAAATACATGCTGGAGACAGTGAAGTAATATATCATGGTCTATTGTGTCAAATGCTGCAGACAAGTCAAGGAGAGTGAGGACTGTAATCTTTCCGCTACCCAAAGCAGAGAGAAGGTCATTGACTACTTTCAGAAGAGTAGTTTCAGTACTGTGGCAAGGGCGATATGCAGACTGTACATTGCTAAAAAGACTGTTTGAATTCAGATGAGATACAAGTTGGGATAGAACAACTTTTTCTAAGATTTTGACATGAATGGGAGATTAGAAACTGGGCGGTAGTTCTTTAAATCGTTATGGTCGAGTGTTGGTTTCTTCAGCAGAGGCTTTACAATGGCAGTTTTGTAAAATGATGGGAATTCCCCGGATGAGAGAGAGGTATTAATAACATCAGTTAGTGCAGGCAATATTGGATCTATGCACTCAAGCAGCAGTGATGTCGGAATCGGATCAAGTTCACATGACTTTTGTGCACTCTTCATCACGATTGTACGTACTAAATCCATAGAGACAGTTCAAATGCTGCTAAAGGTTGCCGCTGAAATTCTGTATCGCAACTGTATGGTGACGACGAGTCAATTGAAATTGTGTCGTCAAGTTTATCTCTGATGGTTTGTACTTTGTCACGGAAGAAATTTGCAAACAGGTCCGGAAGGTCGTCTAGAGAGAAGGTAGTTGGAAGTGGTGTACATTTGTTCCTTGACATTAGCTTGTTAGTAATCTCGAATAGCTCTTTGCAGCTGAAACTTTCGGTGATCTTAGTAGTGTAGAGGGCTGATTTCGCTGCATGGACTAAGTTTGTGACATTCTTCTTAGCGGCTTCATAGATCTGCTTATGAATAGTGAGTCTGGTGGAAAGCCAAAGCTCTCAGCTTTACGGCGGTCTCTTTTAGCAGTGCGAAGCTGGTCCCTAACACTGCTATACCACGGAGAACACTTCTGAATTGCTACTCTGCACTTGGTTGCTGGGGCATGTTTGTCAAGCAATGAACGCAGGCAGTTATCGAGTTGTTCTGCTGTAGGAGGTAAGCTAGTTGTTAGGTTTGCTTGGATGTCATGCATTAGTTGGGTTCTGTTTATCATACGGAGGTTTCTCTTAGTAGCAAATAAAGGTGGAGGGTTAGGGACTGATACGTCAAGATGGCAAATAATGCAGAGGTGATCTGATGCAAGTTCGTGGGACACCAGGGAGGACTGTAGAATATTATCACCAGGTCTATAAAGAATGCAGTCTAAAATGTGACCATGTTTATGGATGCGTCGGCCAACTGACTGTTTGAGGTATAACCCAAAACTTAAAGTTCAAGTGATTAAGGAGGTAGAAATTTCGAAAGCAATTTTAAGAGAGTCATTCTTTTGACTACCATTGCACATAGGTGATCGATACGTGTATTCTAGCTGAGGTGTTGATCAATGTAGATGCCAAGAAGGTTTTGATTTTTGACAATAGATACGTCTAAGCCATTTTGAGTTAAAGGTAAATCCATGTTAGTAGATAGACGCTGCCTTGTTCCGATTGTCATACATTTCGTTTTAGAGATATTAATATGCATTTTGTTTTGATGACACCAAACTGATATATTTTTGAGGTCGATCTGAAGTTTATTTTTAATGGAGTCTAGAGATTTACCAGATAAATGCAATGTACAATCGTCAGCGAAAAGATCTGTGTTAGAGTGCGCTGGATACAAGGCTAAGTCATTGATAAATAGTAGAAAAAGAAGAGGCCCTAATATATATTTTTGAGGACTTTGTTATCTGAGCACCTGTTTATTTGGAAGAATCGGTTTTTCGCACATGCACATGGATGTTCGTCCGCCAAAAACACCATGGCGGATCGATCAGATATTTGAGAGATTTGTCATAGCGACACCTATTGGATTTCATGAGTTGTCTCCCTTAGTATGTAATGCCAACTAACCAATAGCGTGTGACAGCGGTGCATTGTTACTTTGTTCGTCGGCCGAAAATGGCAGAGGCAATTGACTTCAAAGGGATACTTCTAAAGTATGATTACGTAGGGTCCACCAGTGAGAAGCCTTTACAGGTGTATTTAATGGAAAGGATGTATTTGTACAAACACAGACCGGCAGTTGAAAATTGATTATTTACGAGTCCATTCCAGTCGTGTGCTCCCGTTGTACAGATCATGCACGAACGGTGTTCAAATTTGAACAAGTGGATTTTGATTGGATGCGGTGACTTGTCATTGCATCCAATGCAATTCACAGACCAGAAGTACTGAATTATCTGATCGATCTGCCGAAGTGTAGATAGGGTTAACGCATAAGAACTTTTGGTAGCGAAGGTACTCTGGGTCTATTTCAGATAGTTTAAGTTATTCTATTCGTATCGGTTAGACACAAGTACCGATTCGCATCGGTTAGAGACATGTATGTTCCTAGTGTACAGATACCATTATGCTCAATCGTTACAGAGGAGAATATAACAATCGCAAAAGTTGTAGAAGTGTTGCAGCAGCGGTTTTAGGGCTGTGCAAGACGAGTGCGAAACGAGGAGAATGGGCCCTCAAACTTTAATTTCTATAATACTGAAGAAATTCTGTGAAATATTCATAGAACTGTACAGGATTGTTTAAAAATCAAATTTATTTTTTAATTATCTGCTTTAATTATAATTTGTTTCAAACAAACTCCAAACTTTTCAGACGATCGTACCTTCCACACATCGTTAAGGCCGTTACTGAGTGCTAATTATATATAACGAGGTATTAATCTATACAAATATAAACCACTAAAACTATTTACAAACTGAATGATTTCGGATATTGCTAAAGTTCCTACAACAGGCTGTCAGGAAGGCCACTTCTTTCTTTAGATGTCACACAAATCTCTCTCTCTCTCTCTCTCTCTCTCTCTCTCTCTCTCTCTCTCTCTCTCTCAACAACAACAATAATTATCACAAACGAGGCAATTAAAACAAACACAAACAGGAAATAAATGTAACAAGTTTGTACCGCGTTACTTGTTACAATGCGCTCGCAAAGCGGAAAGTGTCTGGTTGGAAGAAAGAAAGTCAAATCGTAACGTAAGCAAGTAGTTAAATAATAAAATATGTGAGCTTTCTTTATGACTGTCGAAAACTGCCCAATTCAAAAAGAATCCCGGATATAATATTTTCTTGTAACTCTCGATTCCTTCAGGGTTGTAAAAGTTTTTAAATAAAGCACTGTTATAAAATTATGTTGTGACTGATTAAGTAATGGTAGTTGTAGAATTTAATGGCACGTCACTTCAATATTCGCTATATGAAGATTAAAGTAAAGTTCTAAAAATGTAAAAATAAGAACGAAACAAAACGTTCAAGCAAGATAAAGCCTTCCTCTAAATAAAAAACCCTAAACATTAAGTACAAAACGATGACAATTAAAAATAAAATGGATTTTCTTTACGCTGGAAGAAGTATGATTTTAGTAACGTTTGTAGGTTTTTTCTTATTATCTATGCTCGGAAGTCAACCCGGTTCGATTCTTCTTGATTTGAACCGCTTTGATGAATGTTCGCATCCGGCGAATTCAAGAGTTTCTTTAGATTTCCAACTATTTCTGCTCTACTTTGTGCTATGGGCGATTCCAGTCAGGATCACGTCATTGAAGGTGTGGCGATGGGAAGAGAAATGTTCTGTCACTGTGCTTTATTCTATTAATTACTAGTCTAATATGTGGACATTCATTCTAAAAACTTAATTTCGTTCCTTCTTCAATATATTTTATACTGCATGCCTTTTATGTAATAAAGGTTGATAACATTTTCTTTCTTCCATACTAAAGTCTGGCTGCGAATATTTAACTTTTCACAGCTGAATGTGCTTGGTTCTTTCATATATGGCACGTCTTCATTTATTTAGTTGTCTCTTGGTATCTCCTGTCAGTCTGTTTGCTTCTCTCTTGGTATCTCTTGTCAGTTGGTTTGTTTGCTGGCTCATGGTATCTCTTCTCAATCGATCTGAGTGCTTGGCTCTTTGTATCCTTTATCACTCGGTTTAATTGCTTAGCCTTAGTATATCTTGTCAGTCGGTTTGATTATTTGGTCCTTGGCGTATTTTGTCAGTGGTTTGATTGCTGGATATTTTATTTCTCCTGTCAGTCAGTTTGATTGCTTGGCTCTTTGTATCTCTTGTCAGTCGATGTGATTGCTTTGTTCTTTGTATCTCTTGTCAGTAGGTTTGGTTGCTAGACTCTTTGTGTCTATTATCATTCAGTTTTATAGCTTGGCCCTTGGTATGTCTTGATAGTCCATTTGATTGTTTAGCTCTTGGTATGTCTTGTCAGTTGGTTTGATTGCTTGGCTCTTGGTATCTTTTGTCAGTCAGTTTGATTGTTTGGCACCTGGCATCTCTTATGTGTCGGTTCGTTTGCTTGGCTCTTGCTGCCTCTTATCAGTCGATTTGATTGCTTGAATCTTGGTATCTCTTGTCAGTTGGTTTGATTGCCTGTGCTCTTGGTATATCTTGTCAGTCGGTTTAATTGGCTTTGGTAACTCCTGTCATTTGGTTTGATAGCTTTGCTCCTGGCATCTCTTGTCAGTCGTTATGGTTGATGTCTCTTACAAATCGATATGATTGCTTGGCTCTTGTTATCTCTTGTCAGTCGACTTGGCTGCTTGGCTCTTGGTATCTCTTATAAGTCGATCTGATTACTTGGCCCTTGTTATCTCATGTCAGTCAGTTTGATTGTTCGGCTCCTTGTATCTCTTGTCAGTCGATTTAATTGCTTTGCTCTTTGTTCTCTTGTCAGTAGGTGTGGTTGCTTGGTTTCTGCTATCTCTTGTCACTCGCATTTGTTGCTAGGCTCCTTGTATCTCTTATCAGTCGATTCAACTGCCTGACCCTTGGTATCTCTTGTTAATCGGTTTGATTGTATGGCTTTTGATATATTTTGCCACTCAGTTTTGAATAAGTGTCTGCAAGGAACTTTTTCAAACAATAGTTGTTCTTATATCCAAAAATATATGATATGCATCATCAAGTTTCAAATTTTCTCAGCGAGTCTGATGAAATCATTAAAAATTCGCTTTTATTCACACACTGCCACTTATATATATATATATATATATATATATATATATATATATATATATATATATATATATATATATATATATATATATATATCATCCTACCTATTCAAAATATTGGGGCACTGGGCGATATTGCTTTTTTATATTAGAGGGAAAGTGAGCTGCATATTGCAAATTCTGTTTTAAATCCAACTATATTTTCCAGAAGGGTATACCTATTTTCTATCCAATAAGATAATTTTCTGAATTTCCTATAAGGGCAAACATGTTTTTCTAATCTTCAGATATTTCTAGATCGTATTCGACTGAAACAAATATCTCTCTCTCTCTCTCTCTCTCTCTCTCTCTCTCTCTCTCTCTCTCTCTCTCTCTCTCTCAATGAAGTGTTTTGTATGAATGGGTTACCTGATACACAGTAACTAGGTACAACCCGAACTCTTCCACCTAAGATCAAATGTCCGCATTATTTGAAGGGACTGGAGATGCATGGAGATAAAACCTTAGATAAAATTTATGAAAATAAAAAGCAAATGAAGCAACCCAAACTGCATATGAATGCAAAGGGATATGTTCCAAATGAATATTTGGACAAATAATGATATAGGAAGACCAATGGTACTTTCCCTATCAATATTTCGTGTCCAGGGTCTAGTGTTTCGACAATTGTTATAGTTCCATTCAACCTTTGATACGCGGTCTACGTTATCACGCAAGTCTGCGGAATTATTCCCCAATATTCATTATTTTCCATCTTGTTTATTCACATACAAAATGTGATCTGTCTTAATCTTAATAAGCAGCAGGAAATGAATACCGTGTTAATGAATGATACGATATCGAATGTGACAATGAATACCGTACAAATTAATGATACGATATTAAACGCGACTCCTATAATGAACCGCAGCAAAACTATGATGCTGGGCAGCACGAAAACAAAAAACAAATCAATGCAAATATAATAGATGACAGTCTTTGTATTGGCCATGCTGCTTTTAGAAATATGATTAAGGTTTCATTAAATCCCGTTCCCTTTTAAAATAATCTTAGTTTACAAAATAAGTTTGCTTTGTAACCTTCTTCTTGAAATAATTAATGACAAGTAAAGCCGATTATCAAATTTAATCTGTGAACATAATTTGCATGAACAATATAATGAAGGAAATTAAATCCTGAATATTAAAAATAATTTTAATAACGGGACATTTTATCGTATTGAAAGGAAAGAGGAAACATTAATTTATTTGAAAGGATAAAAGGCCATTATTCGCATCTACATGAGTTTTATAATGCGCGATCACTGAATTCAGTATGTTTATTTATATCTTCTACATTGAAGCAAACAATAATTTCTTTAACAGAGTTATAGACCCATTTGTTCACTAAAAAAAGACAAATTTAAAATTATAAAAAGACTTAAATTTTAAGAAAGTAAGGAACTTAATCTATGATTTTAATGGTTAAATACTATGTTTGTCAATGTTTCTCATGTAAACCAAATGAATCATTTTACAATATAACTTTTGAAAAGTTACAAAATATTAAAGTTATAAAGAAAGTGGCAAGGAAGTTTTCATTTTAGTGTGGTACATATCGTCATATGCCATCGAAAGCACTTTCTATTCAATAATAAGAGACACAAGAGATAAGAAAATTCTCGCAAACACGTGCATTGTCCGATAGTAAACGCTATCATCAAACACGTACATTGTCCGATAGTAAACACTATCAGCAAACACGTAAATTGTTCGATAGTAAACACTATCAGCAAACATACATTGTCCGATATCGGGATTTTTATCTTGTGGGTTTTAAATGGCAAATCAGATCTGAGTGAGGTTTTGTACACGAGTTTGGGTAATTCTCTCTCGTGTTCTATGTCTTCGCATGTCTGTGCAAAATACAGAAGAAATGTTACTGAATTTAACTGTATACTTCATTCCTATATCTAAAACATGCTAATATCCAATCTATTCAAACGTTTTCTTCGTGCTTTTATAAACCTCTACATACGAATGCGTTTGGGAGTAGACAGAGAAATCAGCAGACATGTGCATTTCAATTTCGACCATTCAGTAAAATTGAGTTCAAGGATTTTTTTCTAACTGACCGCAAAAGTTGTTGTTCGAATATTGTATGTCGAGATATGGATGGACGCTTTCTATACTCGTCCAGAACTTATTTGCTTTCCATTTAAAGCTGTGTTAACAATAAGACTTGATTATTTTCTTTAATATTACCCCAGAGAGAGAGAGAGAGAGAGAGAGAGAGAGAGAGAGAGAGAGAGAGAGAGAGAGATGCATGCAAATAAGTTTATGGAAAGTACAATGATGCTGCACTTTTATCGGAATATAGCACTCTTGAAATATAATTTTGATGCTGGTAACATATTAAATTTAAAGTAATAAAGCATCCTCGCACAAACCAAACTTCATTGAAGGCAAAGAGTCTATAATTTAGGCAAAGAACAAACAAACAAACACATAAACAAACAGTACTCGAGATACATTCGTATTGTCAACATTCCGGAAGATCTGTACTCTTTCATCCAGTCCGACATCAAAGTAGGAACTGTTAGATTTGCGAGAAACAACATCCACGACTTTTGTGACTCTGATATTTATATCTCTTGTAAAACTTTATCGATCAAAGTTAATAATTCGGAATACCTTTTGGTGCTTTGATAGCACCGCTCAGCGTGTCGATAAGCTTTTCGTAAGAGCTGCGAAATTAATTTTCCTTTAGATCTGTCTAGCTTGTTGTTATACAAAATTTCAGCCACAATATTTGCAATTAAGGAGGAACGAAAATAAAATGGACAAGATATTCATCGATGAGGTAGATTCTTACAGATTGCTCTTTAGAAGATGGACTTGGATAAATTATCAGTTATTTTGGACTTAAACAGTAAACTTTTGTGTAATTCAATTCGGTATCTTAGAGCAGTACACACTTTGTGCATTACATTTGACGTAATTTGGCCACATTTGACGTAATTTGGCCACCTACGCAGACCCGCACATCATCGGTGACTATTTCTAATTACAGAAATACTTTTCTGACCACGTAATGTGCTTTTGTAATTGTGCATTGATGAATACGGAAAGGATGAAATTAAAAAAAAACAACAAAAAAAAAAACCATAGATAGGATCAGTAGGTTGTCATGGATTGTATTGATTATTCCGACGTTTCATTTTTTGCACTTAAGTCGAATAAGAGTAATATCTGGTACGACTTCTCAATACAGTAACATTGTGACAGAAACAAATTTACAGAAAGAAAGAAAAGAAAAAGAAATGCAGAGAGAGAGAGAGGGGGGAGGGAAGGAGAGAAATAGATTTGACTTTGCTTTCTCTTCCATCTATACTGTTCAGTTTTCAGCCTTTTGTTTAATTATTCATTTAAAGTACTCAGTGTTTACTTTATTTAGTCATTTTGGCACATAAATTGCTTATGCACTTGTTTTCAAACACTCGTCACGTTTATTTCCTTCGAGGCAGGTTGATTCTTGAATGTTGGTATTATTTTTCTGGAAAAGTTTTAACTTGCGTGTATCCAGGGCCAGTGACCTCCTTTGTTTGCCATGGTCGTAGCCATCCTGAAGTTGATTTATTTCCCTTCCCACCCACCCAATATGTATTGGTTCACTCTTACATATCGCAACCATGCCTGTTAGGACTTGGAATTCCATCATTCAGTGACTTGATCGCTTTATGGGGACAGCGGGCAATCCACGGGTGGATGGAAATTTAATTTACCACTGAGAGAAATCTCAGTTCGAGTGGTGGATAGTAGCGGCGTCAGAATGACTAGCACTGAACAAATAATCTGCCTTAATTCTTCTGGACTTCTCACCGGACATCGTGCTCATTCAAATTTGCTGTAATTTCATATGTGATGCGTCACTAGAACCTCGTAATGTACAAAGTAAAAGAACTGCGGTTCGTACTCAAGTTATTCCATAACTGCAATGAATATTTAGAGTGATGCAAATTCTGCAGCAATGGCCCGTTTCTCAAAATGTGCGTTTTGCCGTACGTACAGGATGGTTCAACATACATTTCGACGACGAAACTTCTAATAAGCACCGTGTACATGTGGAAGTATGATATTATGCATACGGGATTCCGGTCTCCTGCTAGTCTAGTGATTGTAATCCACCATACAGAAATAGTTTAAATAGACCGGGATATGTTCAATACTTTAATAGTGTGCTAGGCCATCTTGATAATATCAAGAGTAAATACGTCTCTGTTACGTAAGCAATTGGTTTCCATGATGACTGTTATTCGTAGCTCAATCCAGTATATAGATTTACACATTTCTTGCCAGGTAGGCATCTTGATGGCGATGCAAGAAGACAATCGCTTATACACTTTTCTTTTGGAGTGCACAGTGGAATGAACACTGGCACATAAAACCTGTTGATCCAGACAGATTCTGGTGTTTGCAGATATCTGTTGCTGTGCACACGATTTTATTACTAATAAAAAGTAATCAGTTTGCACTTTCACAATTTTCTCAAGTGCATGGTTTCTATGACAATATACTCCATACTTTAAAACAAAAGTCGACCTCGAATGTATAAGCGCATAACAAAAGTGAGTCAGACTACTGAATGTATCTTGCTTTTATATTAATATAGAAAAAGAATCTCAATTTTATTCTTGCACTATATTTTCATTCGTGTATTATCAAAACAATGCCTCCTGTATATAAACGAACGCAAATAAATTTGATTTTAAAAACATGATTGCATCACTTAGTCCACCACTGGTTAAATTTTTGTCTGTTGTTTGCATCTTCCTACTCTTCATGAGGAACTTGGATACTGTACCGTCTTTAAAGTAAAACTATTTTCAGATGCCGAAGGTAAATCCCAATTTTGCACTTTCAGGAAACCCAGGGTCCGCCTTCGACAGAGTAGAGGGTCTTAAGTCGCACTGGCAGAATATGTTCTCAGAGGAGAGACTTGTGCACGCGATTTTATAGGAAACTGATCACGCAGAGAGACGCTAGTAGTGTAGTGGGATACTATAGCGACAATGGGAATTAACATTACAGACCCCCTCACCCCCCGGGGACCGTATAGCGACACGATTTATAGCAACAAAAATAAACACCCTGGGACCGTATAGCGACAATGGGAATTTTGTATAGCGACTAGCACACCCTGGGACTGTATAGCGACCATGGGAATTTTGTATAGGGACTAGAGGAATGGAACAGGTAGGATGACGTCACGGTACTGAACAGTTGCAACAATGTAACAAGTACTGTGACGTCATGCCACCTGTGTCATTTCTATATAAAGTGTGAATCATTCGCGTTCGTGTCAGTGAATAGCAGAGTATGTTTTATATATTTTTTTTCTTCCATAGATTGATGAACATGAACATCAATCTATCATACACAAATTATGCAATCGACTAAAAAAAAAAATTAGGTAAGAGAATATTGTTTTAAGGAGTTAAATATAAATTATAAAATCGAATAAAAAAATTTTTTAGGCAAGAAAGAATAAATTTTTTCGAGGCAGTGGAGTGGCCCTGAAAAGGGCCTTTGGATTCTTTTTCTTCTATTGTCTCCATTTTTTCCACCAGCTCTTCACTTTTCCGATGATTCCTTTCTTCTTCTTTTTCTTTACTTCGTCTGGAATCCAGTCAGGGTGCCCCATCTCTCTAAACTTTTCCTGTACCTTCATCCAGTTTTGATTTAGTCTTTCAAAGTCCTCTTTTCTCTTTCTGATTTCCTTCTCCTTTCTCTCCTTTGTCCAGGTGTCTTTGATTTTCGTTACCTCCTCTTTCATCACTTTTCTCATTAGGTCTTCAGATTTCCTTAATTTCTCTAATCCCCACAGGACAAAAGACCACTCCGTAAAATTGGCTTGCTCTTCTAAAAAGCACCTCACTTGGATGACATTATCAAGTGCGTCTTTTAATGTCCCCACTCTCAAATATTTACGATGGATGAAGCCTCTTATTTTTTCCACCTCCTCTTCTATCATCCCTGCCACCTGATCCCTGGCTACTTTCAGGCTAGTGACTTGACTGGTCACAAAGTCTTGGCTGTCTGGATAGTTCCATTCCTGTTCTAGCCTTTCCACCGCGTAGGCTGCATCCATCATCCAAAAATAACTGTCTCTTAACTCGTCAAACAATTCCATCTTGCGTTGACTAGTCATCGCGGGTGACGAGCGTTCCGCGTTATATACGTCAAGCAAGGATGTGAACGAAAACATCCCTTACACTCACTTCACATATGATATACTATCCACACCAACGAACGAGAATGCATAAAACATACACTTATTTACTATCCACACCAAAGGACGAGAATGCATAAAACACACACCTATTTACTATCCACACCAACGGACGAGAAAGCATAAAATAATACCATACCTACTATCCACACCAACGGACGAGAATGCATAAAACACACACCTATTTACTATCCACACCAACGGACGAGAAAGCATAAAACACATACCTATTTACTATCCACACCAACGGACGAGAAAGCATAAAACATACCATACCTACTATCCACACCAACGAACGAGAAAGCATAAAACACACACCTATTTATTATCCACACCAACGAACGAGAAAGCATAAAACATACCATACCTACCATCCACACCAACGGACGAGAATGCATAAAACATACACACTATACTATCCTCATCAACGAATGCGAACGCACACACGCACACACACACACACACACACACACACACACACACACACACACACACACACACACACACACACACACACACACACACACACACAACACACACACACACAACACAACACACACATCAGTAAAGAAGTGAGTGTTTATAGTCACACTACTTCACATTCACACAAATTGGCAAATTGAATAGTCTCTCTTTTCTAGAGATCTGGTTAGCCCTGAGAAGGGCTTTTTTTCCTGGAACTTCAAATACACCTGACTAAATGGTGACATCTCCCTGGGCGAGCACCACACACGCAACGTCTGCTCCAGTACTGCTCCCAATTGATGTTTGTTCTTGGGAGTGCAGAGGGAAGTTGGCTGGCTTCAGATCCCCAATCTTCATTTTCTGGGATTCTGAAGACTGTCCTCTATCTTCTTCTGCTTTGTAGCCGGGGATGATGTTGCTGCGGCTCCCATTCTTGCCGCTATCTCTCTAATTCCTCCAAAGCCTCCACCTCCCAGTTTTCCATCTGAGGGACGGCGGGTCTTGGTAGTGGTGGCAGAGGCTGTGTCTGTCTTTGTTGTGGAAGTGGTGGTTGTGGAGACGTTGGTGTCCTCACCTCAGCTTTCACCTCACACACAGGTCTCATCATGAAGTGAGGCAGGATTCCTCTTTTCTTTTCTTTCTCCTCTTCTTTCTTCTTTTTTTTCCTCCTCTTCCTCAAGTCTGGCACTTTCTGCAACAGCCTCCATAGCCAGCTCGTCCAGGAGACGTCTGGCATGCTCCAGGTGCATTTGAAGTTCCAACAGTTTTTGTAGTCTGCTAGTCTTCTTTTAAGTTGACTAATCAACAATGGTAGCCAGACTGACGAGTGCTCTGCTTTATATTCCTGGAGCACGAACGTGAAGGAAAACATCCCTTTCACCAAAACTTACCGTAACCAAAAACAAAACATCAAACGCGCGGACCTAAAAGAAACACTCACGTTGACTTTTTTACTTACAAACACATGCACGATTTAACAAGACAGAGAAAACAAAGGGTGGATTTTTTACTCACAAAAGAAACGAAGTGCTTATAGACACACTTCTATTTATTTTTTAAAGACACAAACACAAATTTGTTTTGGCAAATTGAATTAGTATCTCTTTTCTAGAGTATTGGGGTTTTGTTAACGGGAGTGATGGCAATCTTATTTTACTGTCTAAGATTGTATCCCCGTCTGGCAGCAGGCTTTCCTATACGATACGGTCTGCTTCTGCGGAAAGAGAAGGAGAACTCTTTGGTGTCCACACGGCAGTCGACAAAACCTCTGTCTGGTTCTTGCTGCTGCTGTTGTTGTTGCTGTTCTCTCTGCTTCTGAAGTCTGTACTTCTCTGTCCATTCTTCTTGTTCTTTCTTGATTTCCTCTCTGAACACATCTTCTGCTAGGTCTTGGGCTATGGCTAACATCCTGACATTCTCTATCTCTTCAGGCTTCGGTATCAGGTTTAGCCTGACACGATGTAAATTGACGTAAGCTTCGTTCAACTTGGCTAGTTTGGAAGGCATGTTCATAGGTTGACGAGTCAACAGTGGATGGCCAGACTGGAGACCAACCTGCTTTATATGGTTCAAACGCGGACGCGATAGAAAACATCCCTACTCGGTTTTGGTGTCGGAACGTTATGATAGCGAATGTCATGGTGAGGGATAGAGAGAAAGTCAAAGAGCATATATTCACAGTCTTTTTTTTTAAACAAACGACAGACACATTTTTTTCAAAACATAATATTTTCTATTCAACCAACAATCAACTACTAACAATTAACAAGTAACAATATTATTTTTGACAAGGTTGACAAAGGTTGTGAAATCATGTGAGATTTTCATTGATGAAAGTCATGAGGCCATTGATGTACACTACGTTTCCTAGCTAAAGACAAAAGATAGCCATAATAGTCACAAAACCATCGATCTACTTTCTCAACGTTTCTAGAAGAGTGACGATCAAAATAAGTCACTAAATGTTCTAAAGGATATCCAAGACTGCGTTGATGAAGAAAATACACACAATATTGTCCACACACCATGGAATCTGTGCCTTGTAATTTCACATTATTCAATTGTGTCGTCTGGGCATTTCTTCTCATAAAGTGAATGATGTCGTCTTCCAAAGGGGGTAATCCATACGAATCAAAGTATTCCACACAGTTCTCTTGAGGGAAGTAGACGGCAACCCAGTGAGTTCCTGGAAGATGACTTTCGTCCGTGTTGATGACATAAGCTTGATGGTCTTGAGGTTTGCGCACACGACAGGATTCCAAGAAGCAGTATACGAACTATTGTTCAAAAGGTAATAAAGTTCCCAGGTATCCATTTTTTTGTTGTGTTTTTTTTTTTCACAGATAATGATAAGTCATCAATTCAATTCTGACTTTTTGTTTGAAACGCTCTGTCAAGTAACCGTTTCTTCGCCTTGTCTCCGCACTCTGGGCTAAGAGAGCTTAGATGCGATAGATCTCTAGAGTAGACAATGGAGGGCAGGAAAGATCACGCAAGCCTTTATACCACTCATGCAACACTGCTTCTTCTGAGATGGGACTCCAAGCATCGTCCAGATACTCGCCCAATTTCTCTTCTTGACTCATCATCACACATTTATCGTGTTGAATTTGACTGGGATGATGGTTTTGACATCCATAACAATCTCTCTTACTCAATTCCGTAATTGTATCCGCCAGGTGTTTAGGAAAACAGGACACTAAATGTTGTTCTTGTTCTGGCCATCTGGACTTGACCACTACCTCGTCCTCTTTGTCTTGGACTTGGGGTTCTGTTTTCACGCTATCCTCCCATTCCATTTCCAAAGATTCTCTATCGTTCAATGAGGGATAGGAGTCTTCCATTGTTTCTAATAGTCTAGAATGACTTCTCTCAAACTGTTGATTTCGATGGTATTATCGAATTCGGCATACAAGATGACGTTGACCGTCTCGGTGAGACCTTCTGCAAACTGAAGTTCCACACGCAGTTGACCCGATTTTATAGGGTGGAAATGTCCCTCGTTGCTGCCTTGGTCTGGAGTGAAATCAAAGGCCCACAAAGTGTAACCTCCGACATAATCTTCGTACGAAATACCGTGACTGGTGTTGGTTCCTAGTTGTCCGGTAGCTTCGTACAGGGACAAGTACGATCTCAAGTAATTCTTCTGGGCAAAGTTAGGTTCGAAGGGTCTGGTACACAAGGTCTTGCCATCGCGACTGAATTCGATCTTGGAGACTCTGTAGTGCTTAAACTGGAAAGGATTTTGATCGTGGGCTCCGCTGAGGCCTACATTACTGACGATGCCAACGATTAAACGTTTGGGTAACTGTCCTTGGAACAGATGATCTTCGATCTTGGATCGGAGTGCGGCAGCAATGGTGAATCTTTTCACTTCTACACGTCGTATGGGATACTTGGCGGTCGATCTGCTCAATGTTTGACTGATGTCGTTTCCCACTTTAGGTAACACTTCTACGCGACGCACGTAAAGTATGGCTTCTTGGATGATGGTTTTGTACTCGTTGGAATGAGCCATCAAATGGAAAGCGACACTGCTGCGATTGAGTCTCAGGCGAATATCCACTCCGTTCAGCAAATACTTGTCTTGCAACCACATGTCCAAATGCAAGCGATCCATCAGTTCTAAACTACGACCTTGCAGGATTTTCCTTTGACGGCTGTTAAAACCCACATTGTGAGGATTGTCATCGACTGTCAGGGCTGTGTCGTTAAACGTGTCTTTACCTGCGGTGTCAGGTTTACATAGCACACAAGCATCCAGATGAGTGTTCTTGGTCTCTTTTCCGTACGTCAAGAGATTTTCTAGGTACGCTCGGTAAGGGTAAGTATCCATACTGCTGCTGACCAGTTTGTTATTCAAGTACAAATCCACTTCGCTGAACAAGGAATGCATGAAATTGTTGACGGGAGCTACTCTGGCATCGGCACCCGGATTGGTTTGTCGGTTTTGATCACTTTCAGTTTTAGATACAAGTAACTGCTATTCAGATCGATGTAATCTTCTGGTTGTCCTTTGATTTCAAACTCGATGGGAGCTGAATCCGTCAAAGAGGAGACGGGATGAAATTCGACCCATTAGGATTCTTGCATCGTCATCATGGTGGGTGGTATTGCAAACAGATCCAGTTCCGACTTGGAACAAGCACAAGACTCTCGGTGCATCATTTTCTTTTTTTTAATAATCAAAAACGTCTAATTCTCGGGCAGTTTTTCTTTTCTTAGTCTTTCTAGCTCTAGGGGTGTGAAGTCCTCTGCAGGGGTGTTTTCGTCGTCTTTTTCTGCCTTGTCCTTGCTGTGGCGTCAGGGAAGCAGGAATGCCTGACTGGGCATTGCCCATGGAATTTTTAGGAGTTTCTCGCCGGTCCAAAATGTCTTTACCCGTTTGAAGCAAAACATTTTTGCTTGCTCTCAAGAAAGCTTCTTTGGGGTTTTGTTTGTCAATGATGACATCTTGAAGAAATTCTTTTCCGTGCGTCAACGCGGAATCTTTTAAGGCGTGCAATCCCCGTGCCACCATCGGTTTCAAAACGGGAGCCACCGAACGAAAGGTTGATTTGAGCATATCACCTAAACCATGTCCTCGCTGTCGAGCGACTCCTTTGTACACAAGATATATGACTTACAAGGGGTTAGAGTAATCGTTTCCGAAAATGGAGTTTCACTGTGACTTTCCCTTTGGTGAATGCAATATTTTGTCCCAGATCTCCTTTTATAATAATGTTGACAGTATCGAAATACGACTTACTGACAGCCAAATAGTGAGGATATACAATTTCGCGGTGAACGTGATAGGTGTTTCCACCTTCCTCGTCAGCGTTTGTGGCAGAATCCAATTTGAAAGGAATGACACACAGTAACGGCACGGAGGTGTGTCCCACCACGTTGTACTCCACCACATCGGAGTACATAAAGATCAAATTCAGTCCTTGGTTCATTTTTACAGGGAATCGAAAATATTTCGCAAAATCCAAGTTACTGGTCACGGATGGTATTTCGTTTCTAATCATGATCAACTTGGGGTCTCCACCCAAAATGTCATCCAATTCAGGACAAAATGTAATGGCCAATACTTTGTCTTCTGAAAACTTGATGATTAAGCGACGAGCTATTTTGTGGTACTCGATCGTGACACTTCTTCTGGGGTTCTCCAAGGTTTTACCAAACATGAAATTGAACCTGTCAGCAATGGCGTTCACCAAATGTTGACCACTAAAATAATAACCCACAGGAATTTTAATCAGATAAGTGGTTCGGTTAGTTTTGGGGTCTTGTGATTTCATATAGTCAGCTACACTGGTGCGTTCATCCATGCCTTGTTGCACTTGTTCGTCATAAACATCTACCGTAAAAGTGTTTTCATTTTCGACGATGTTTTTGATTTGTGTAGGATGAATTATTTCGACCAAAGCCACTTCCCAATGGGCTTCGTGATCCAATTGGATGGCTTGAGGTAATCTGGCTGAGAAACAGCACAAAGTGTTATTGGGAAACACCTCCATGGAACTGTCACTGGGTAACGTTAAGTAAAATTGGTTGTTCATAATTCCACAGTTCTAGTGTCCGAGGAGTCACTGGAAGTCAGAGGAGTGTCTAAAAGAGGATGGTTAAGGTGACTGTTGGAAGGGGGACTAACGTTGGACACAAGACTCCCGTTGTTGTTTTCGTTAGAGGAATATTTCATAGACGGATTGGGAAGAAGGTAACCAATGCAACTGCTAAGTAAAATGGTCCACAATTGTTTGTCTCCTTGTTGCAAACTCAAATTGGCAATGGCAGCACCGATGATACAATACTCCACAAAGATTTGGCAGAAAAAGACGATTTGAGTTTTAGTCACACGTTCTCCACACCACACCCACAAGGGTTGCTTTTGTAGATCTAGCAGAGAAGAACTGGGGGAAGGAGTGGTCACTGCAGCAGCTGAGGCTGTGTCAAACGGCATGATGGTCATTTCTTTTTATAGTCGATGAGTTGCGAAGCGTCGATCCAAGAGTCAAAACTGGGAGGATATCCTTTCCAACGTACTTTGACGTCTTTCACACGTCATTTTCTCACTTTACGAGTTCTTCGATCGAGAATGCTTTCTATCTCATACACGTCATCTTCTTTTTTGGTCACACGTTGTAACTCGGGCAAGTAAAACGTTCCTTTTAACACTTGCCCGTTCATGTCTTCAAATTTATAGACACAAGGATAACGGCCACGCACTCGTTCAGTGACACGAAACAATTCGGTGGTCCAGTTGGGTAAGTAACCTTTGTCGAAAGTGCGTTTGGTTTTGCCAATGCGTACCCAATCTCCTGATACCAACACTCCATCTTTCTTGGGGACAGTCACAGTCGGGGACGCACCAAACAGACGCTCAAGACGGCCACTTCGTTGTCAGCAGTCACTTCTTGGGGGGGGCACGCCCAATGCTCCGATGGTAAGATTGGTTGTACGATTGGATGAGGTGTGGCAAGACGTCGATGTACTTGAGAGTGTGTTGATGCGGAAAATATTTCCACATGCGTTCTTTCAAGGTGCGTTGAAAACGTTCCATGACGCTGGCTTTGGTTTCTGGGTTCTCGGTGGTGAAAAAATGAATGTCACGTTTATTCAATTCTTTTTGGGAAGCTCGGTTCAGAAATTTGGTGCCTTTGTCAGTTTGCCATCGAAGAGGATGACGCCCGCTTTGTTTCAACCCCAGTTTGAGGGCTCGCACTAACTCACTGCTCGATTTGGAAGTCAATGGTACGACCCAAGCAAATTTGGAAAAGACGTCGATGACAGAAAACAAATATTTGTAGCCACGATTGTAGGTGACCAAATGAGAGACATCGGCTAAATAGGCTTGCCATTGATGATCGATACCCTCCACTCGGAAGCGACTTCTGGAAGATTTTCGTCTAATGGGTTTGTGTAAGGTGTACGTGGCTTGTTCTTGTAACCATCGTTGCACATGAGGTAAACGGATACTTTTCAGTCGAGTTTTGGAAGCACGATACAATTTCTGAACTTCTCCGTAACCTGTGGGATGGACTGGATCGTAGTAAATGCTGGCTAACACCTTCTCCATTTTTTAATAAGTGATCCACTCTTCACTGATGCTACTTTTGTCTTTCTGTGGTATTTTCTTGGTTTGTAATGCTTTGCGTGTCCGACGAGCAATAGGTGTTTAGGAGGACAGTGTTTGAACAGGGGTAATCAGTTCTTGTTTCACTTCTGTCTTGGCTTTCGTTTTCTCTTCTGCGGAAGAAGGAGTAGCCATCATCTTTTTAATCTAACCAATTTTGGATGTATGTGGTGTTGTCAACTTGCATAATTTTTCTGGAAGAGTTTGAAGCTCTTCTTCTTTTTTTGTCTTGATCACTGGGACTAGTGGTGGTGGACTTTCTGTCTTGACCACTGGAGGTGGTAGTGGTGGTGATGAACTTTTCATCAAGACCTTAAAATCTTTCAGAGTGGGTTGAGCTGTTTCGTCTAAAGCTTTCTGGTGAAAGAGTTGCAGTCGTTGCAACAATTGACCGTACCGTTGCGATTTTTCCGTTTCTGACAAATCGCTGAGTTCCATCAACGAGTGCAATTCGTGTTGTAACTGGGACATTTCGGTCAAATGAGGATTGGGAGGTAAATGAGGGGTTCGTTGTTCTTGCCAACGATGGTATTCCATCCATCGTTTGTAAGGCACTAAAGCCAGTTTTCGTCCTTCCATCGGATTTAAAGGATCACGTCTGAGATCTTTTGACTCCAGAGGTCCCTTTTATCTTCTTGGACCTTTTTGTCTTCATCCTCCTAGGATGTTTCCCAATGCTCCTTTCAGCAAGGGTCCTCCTATTGTTCCCATTACTCCTTTCAGCAACATGGGCAAAAAGGCTAAAATTCCTCCGCGATGCACCAACATCTTTTTCTTTTGACCAATGGGTATTTTCTTTTGGACCATTTGGCGAAGAACGTGTCGATGTTTGGCTAAGCATTCTTTCTGGTGTTTAGACAAAGGTATTGTGCTTTTCAAGACATTCAGACAACATTCGCACACGGTATCGATGACGTCTTTGGAGGCAGTTTGAATGAGTTGTTTTCGCATGGGTGGAGGAGCTTTGGACATGACAGACATGTCCTATTGTTTGGCTAAACGAGGTAGCAGTCCTTTCCTTTTCTTTCCTTTGGGGGCAGAAGAGGAATGTCTTTTTTGGGGTGACATCTATCTCGTTTGGTTCATTGGTTCCGTGGCACACAGCAAAAATACACTAACGTCGATGACTTGTCACATGCTTTTTTATCCTTTTTCGTCATAAAGGTGCCGATGTGTTTTCCAAAATTGCCAAAGAATCCTCCTTTTTGGTGGCTCCTCTTTGTCTTTGGTCGAGTGTGTCTTTTCTGGCGGTGACGTCGATGTTTGGCTAAGCGTTTTTTCGGATGACGAAACTGTCTTTTTCTTTTCCTTTTTCCTTTCTGGACATTAGAACGACAATGAGGAGACATCTTTTGGTGCACAACATACACTGACATCCATGGCTCGACATACGTCCTTTTATATTTTTTTAGAATCTTTTAGAATCTTTTTAAAATCAATCCCTTTGAGAAATACCGTAGCAAATCCTCCCCTTTGGTTGCTCCTTTTTTTCTTTGGACGAGTGTGTCTCTTCTGGAGGTGACGTCGATGTTTGGCTGAGCGCTTTTTAGGATGACGTGACTGTCTTTTTCGTTTTCCTTTTCCTTTTTGGACCGAAGAAGGAACACGATGGTAACGGTGTGCACTTCTTGGAGGGGACATCTTTGGGCGTTCAGCAGCACAAAAACACTGATCCCTATCGTTTGCCTCGGGTCTTTTTTATAATGGAATGCGACGCTACTGATTGTCTTTATGTCGCATCAACTTGATGATAGGCAACACACGTCGTGGAGGAGTTCGCAACGGACTAAATCGGGACAGTTCTTGCTTGGACAAATCCAGTAAACTCTGTAACACACCCGTTCTTACTTGGACTTTGATTTTGGGGGCAGATACTTTGTGAGCAGCGGCCACTGCCGATAAAGAGGATGAGGGTGTCACCGCTGGAGGAGAAGTTTTTGGACACGCTCTCTTGCGGGTAGAAGCTGTTTTCTGTGGACTTTTCTTTTTCTTTTTCTGAGGCTGTGACCTGGTCTTGACACCGTTGCTCTTTTTCTTTTTCTTCTGGGTACGTTCGGGTGTGGCTTTTTTCTTGGGGACGACTTTGGGAGCATTAGGATCCCATTTTAAGAGGGAGCGAATGATGACACCTCCTAGAGAACCGTTACCTCCAGGATTCAAAATGATTTGCTTTTTGGTTTGAGTGTCGAAGCTAGGATCGGCTAGCTGCGTCAAGGCGACTTTGTTTCTCTCAAAACAACGTTTGGTTTGATGTGGAATCTGAATGATGCCTTGCAGTAATTGACGTGCTGTCACCGTAAACCATCGTAAGACTTCTTTGAGACTAGCTTCTAAGACACGTATTTGTGGATTTTTATCGCGACTGATGCCGTACAAGGCACGAATCAATTTGATGGGAAGATGAGACTGAAGGGACGTCACGTTGACGATGTGTGAGACAGAGTCAAAGTGACCGAGGTTTTTATAGACTTGTTTTGGTGATTGTGATTAAGTTGACGAAGGGGACGTGTACACGACAGGCCCTCCGTCTTGGGACCACTGGTGAAACAGATGGGTACGAAATCGCAAATAATCGGGAGTGGTTGGTTTTAAATCCACGAGTAAATAATCGTGTGGAGTTTGAGTTCATCGTTGTACGCATGAGTCATCCAAGGCGTTCCTAACTGTTTGGCTAACACTTGTACTTGCGATTTATCTCTAGGGCTTTTAAACAAGACCACGTAATGAGCATTGAGACTGATGGTGCAATGGGCTTTACTTTGTTGAAACATATTTTGGGTGATGTAAATGACACTGGCATTACGATGATGCCCTTTGCGCGTAAACCAGAGTTTAATTTCTTCTTCGTCTTCTCCTAACATGTCGTCAAAAAATAACCAAATGAGTTTGACTAGGGTCAGACACGATCCCGTCGTCCTCGCCAGGAATGCCTTCCACAAAGACGATGGAATCGCCTTGACTTTCTCGCAGAAGGCTGTACGCCGATTGCCATTCTTTGTAACTCCACACGATTCGTTGAGGTGGACGATCGATCAAATGATGTTTATGTTCGATCAAACGCTTGACAAATTCGGTTTTGCCTGAACCGCTAGGTCCGGCAATGAGCATGTTAAAAGGATGGCGAAGATACAAGGCCTCCCAACTAGTCTGATCTACGTGTTCGTTAATGACTTTGAGAGTGGAGGAAGAGGGAGCAGAGACAGTAGAGGTAGCCATAGTAGTGTAAGAAATGTCACATTTGACACGAAGACAGACAAGACAAGAGTTTTTATACTTTTTTCAGGACACGTTTATTGTCATCTTTAATTGTGAACAACACGAAAGACAAAAATACATAAAAGCCAAATGGTTAAGTACATGAATAAAAGACACATTAAAACGATCATAGTGGAATATAAACAAGTCTCTGTACAACATTTGTGGTGATCAAGAGGTGAAATCGTAGGGGTAGTGTGTAATGTTCTGAGAGTCTCTACACTCCTTGGCACAGTGACACAAGAGTCCTCCCGGAATGGCCTTTCGGGGATGTCGATCACGGTCCTGTTCTGAAGAGAGTGGTTTTCCTCGGTCACGACTTCTTCTTCTTCTTCTAGCACTGTGACTAACACTGGTTTAAAAGTTACTTTTTTCACGGAACGTTTTAATTTTTTAGGATTACAAATCTTTGGCATAGTGTGCCACTTCTTTTGTCCATGCCTCAAACCCCCAACTTTTCCAGTCACGTACATCTTTCCAGTGAGGATGTAAGTCACAAGCTACACACACGTCGTACACATCTTCGGTGCCTAAAAGTTGACGAATCTTGTTTTCCCGTAGAGGTTGAGAAGTATCAAGATGAAAGCGCAAAGCTTTGAGCAGAATGAGTCTCTCGTGTACATTTAAAGGGACCACTTTCATGTTTTGGGTGGTATGTACTGTTCGCAAAGAGTCCACAAGGAATCGGCTGGTAAACGAAATCCCAGAAAGCAAGTCACTAAGACAAACACTATACGTCGACCCCAATCCAATGGACACAGTTCTCGTAATAGGTGTTGGTAATCCTCCACTGTTTGAATAGTATCATTGATTTCCTTCCACGGAATCTGTAGTATCACGAATGATAAAGGTCGTGGCATAGTAGTTTGTTTTTATACCTCTTTTCTCTTACCTTAAACACTTCACCTAGAGCGAAAGTAATGAACGTAGTGAGTAATTTCTGACCACTGCCATTCCAGGAAACGGTCACGAATGTCAATAAAATCTTCAAATGTAAATGGTCTAAAGCGAAATAGTAGGAAGAACGCACCCTTGATCCAGAGAAATCGGACTTGTTTGTTGACTTTTGTCAATTTTCTCTTGTGAATTGCTCGACACAAAAGTTCTACAGTCACTAATTGAGAGTTGGCTCTGGCAAGTCCCTGCCAAATGTCCTTGCAGATCCTTTCTTGCAATTCGTTTGGCAATCTTTGAATGTTATTGTCCACATGGGGTTTAAATACTTGTCTAGGGGTTGTCCAATGTTTGACTTCTAGCCAAGCAGCTGGTTTCTTACACGACATGGTATGCCCACTTCAATGACGAGGTCCCACTAAAGGTAGGTAGTGACAATCTGGAGACCATCGAGCATGTTCCAGGTAAACGCAATCTTTCTTCTCCCACTCGTGAAGTGACACACCACAACTGAAGCACTTGGCTTTATCCCCTTCGCCCATGTAGATAAATCCAGCTCTAGCTAATTCTTCGGGGGTACGTCCTCCCAATTATTTTGGCCATATTTATCGGAAGGTTTGGATCCAACTTTCATAGTCGCAGTATTCAGGCAAACGCACAGGGAACGAATATTCGTCTTTCACAGGTTCATTTCGATGAGAGTATGGTGAAATATGTAGGAGTCTGCTCAGTTTTACATGACATCCGTAGGGTGGTAGCCGCATGGTTTCATAAGGATGACATCCACCATGAAAACCAGTAAAGTGAAAATCGTGCCATAACGAGTGGCATCGCTTTGGCATCCATCAGGTTTGACACGCACAGCATCACTTTCCATGGTAGGTACAGTCGTAGCAAAATTTCCATGATGTGGTCATAGCGTACGGCATCCCTGCCATCGCAAAGGCACAGCATCGTACTCGAGTTTGCTCTTGTTTGATACTTGCTGTTTGAAAGGATTCGTCTTTCTCGCTTGGCAATGGTAGTGACAATAAACTATCGGTCTTGGACGTTGTCCTTTTTTTTACTAGTCGTAGTGAAGTCTCGAGTTTTTACATCGTTCCTTTTTTATGACCAGTTTTACATCGTTCCTTTTTTATGACCAGTTTTGGAAGTCTTCCTTTTTTCTTCTTGGACATCGGTACTACCTTCTCTAAGGTACCGTCATACCTGAACCGCAGTGTGATGGCTGGAAAGGTCATAGAAAGGTAAGGACAATGCGGAGACCATTGAGTATGTTCCAGAATAGCTGAATCTTTGTAGATACATCGATCCATACGCAACTTCAGACCACAACTGAAACACTGTACTTCGTATCCCAATCCAGTCTCAGCTCCCAAGTAGACAAATCCTGTTCTAGCTAAAACATTCGCAGTAGGTAATCCTTCCCTATTCGTGGGCCATTTTTGAAACGTTTACAATCGACTGGCACAACTGCAATGGTCAGGTAAGAAAACAGGAAAATGGTATGGTTTGAACTTGAAGTTCTCTGTGGGTTTCTCAGTCGATTCTTGTTGTGTCGAAGTAATCCTTCTTGTTGGTGACTATCGTCTTCGAACCATTTGTTTACACCAGCGTGACCGTACGGTAAAGTGAAGTGGTTGGGAAGCCGTACTCGCTTCTGGTACACGATTTGATAGACTTTTTCCAAGGGCCGACTGACGATTTGGTGTGTGGGTAAACGTACAACCTTGTGCGGTTCGTGGGTGGTCACTTTAAAATTTCCATCCTGTCCAGACTGCAAGGCTTCTTTCAAGACGCCAAAGATCACTAGTCGACTGGTGCGATAATTGAGAGTCAATCCTTTCACTTTGCACTCCGTGTGTACTTCACCTTGAGGGTTACGGTATTCGTAGCCGTAATTTTTGGGACCGCCACTTGCGAAACCTAGAATCTTGGCGTCGGGATGCTCGTCCGTCCAGGCTCCTAAACGGTCTCCTTCGATGATAGGGTGAGGTTCACCCAGGCGATCGATGTAGATGCAACTGTCCGTGTCAAAATACAGTACACGATCTCCTAACAGTTCTAAAGCTTCGTACAGTTTTAAGCGAGCATGGGCTGTCACGTAAGCCGCAATGATGACATTTCCAAATTCGTCGGCTTCTACAAAGTCCAGTTCTTCTTCGTAATTGACTAAGATCAAGTACTCACGAACGACGTCCACGTCTTGCATGTATTTGGTTTTGTCGTAAATCATCTGGAAATAGCGGGAAGGTTCTATCAAATACTCCGTCTTCGGTAAACACGGTCGTTGTGCCATTTCACCCCACAAGAAATTCAACATCACTTTGGCAAACGATCGCCTTCCTTCGTTTTTCTCGATGTGGTCTAAAGTGATGCCTTCCTGCTCCCAGTATTTCTCTTTGAATTTCTTTTGGTCTTCGGGAGTGTCGCACCAGAAAGGATAGCCACTGGCTTCTTGCTTCAGTTTCAAAAAGGCATTCACGTAGTTTGCGAAAATGCCTTTTTGAGTCTCGTCTCCTTTGTGGTATTTTTCTGTCTTGGGAAAGTGGTAAATTTCGTACACTTCTAACAGTTGGTATCCCATGTCCAGAGCTTTAAACAATTCCACGCTGACCCACGTTCCCGTCAAGGCGCGTTCTACCTGGGTGTGCTGACAAGGTCTGTCTTGGTTGCACGTTTCGGCACAAGTACGGCACAAGAGAAACATCATTCTTCCTTGGCAATGGTGAGGTAAAACGGGATGGTACAAGTACATGGGAGGCAAGACTTTACATTTGATCAATCCTTCGTATTGGCGAATGTTGTCTAGGTCAATGTGTTCCGTCAGCAATTGCGGGTGCCCTGCAGGAAAGTGATAATATTTGAACGCGTACTGATACAGCGAACACACGTCCAAGTATTTGATTTCTTCTCCTTTCTCTTCGTCGGCTTGGTAAGCAAACAGGTGGCATTCGTCCGTCCTCCGTACAAGCTGTCCCTTGGGTTCAGTGGGTCCACCAGCTTGTAACATTCCACGATACGCTTAAACTCGGGATCGGTTTTCAATCGCTGATCGTACTCGTGTTCCCACATTTCTACCACTTGGTATAGTTGCTCTTCTAACTTCAAGCATCGCTGACAAGTGCCCTGGTACAAATCTTCCATGGTCCGTTGTAAAAACTGATTTTTAGTGTTACGTTGAGGGTAGCAGATGGGACATCCTTGAAATAAGCACCCGTTAAACTCGTACACAATCTGGGGGTTTTCTAAGTCCCACCATCCACCGAATACCTTCCGATGGTCTTTTCGCCTCCTCCGTTGTGAGCATGTTGGATCCATTTGTCTTCCTTGTCGCACAAGTAATGTAGCCAGCGTAGGGCTTTGACCGAGTATTGACGTTTAACAAAGTTAGTCGTTTGAGGACTGATGACAGCTAGGGTGTTCTCGGGCATGAATCGTTGGCGGTACAGAAAGGAACACGCTTTGGCAATGGTGCATGCTTCTTTCAAAGGATCGATCCCTCTGTGTTCCATGAATAATTCTCAAAATTTTCCACAGCAACGCTGTAAAATGTCTACGTTGGAACGACAATACTTTAACATTTCTTCCTGAAAGTCGAAAGGGTCCGAGACGTGAGTGTGGTATCAAGCGTAGAAAGCTTCTCGTTGTTCGGTACACATGTTGTCGGGGTCGTAATAGTGAGCCTCAGGCAAATGGGGCAGAACGGCGTGTTGATTGGCTTCGGTATTGAAAAAGTGTGGAAAATAGCCTTTGGCCATTTCTGTCATTCCAAACGTTTTAGGCATGAGGCTCAAAGGCATGGCCAAGTAACTCATCGAATCTTTAAACTGCACTTGACCCACTTGCATGGAAATGATTTTGGCTCCGTTCAAAGTCACTTTCGGACGTTGGGTGCCTTGTTATGTATAGTACCTGAGAAGAAACTGTCCATCGTATCCCGAGAAATTGTGGGCCATCACCGTGGCATAGCGATGACAATCTCCGTAACGTTCGATGTCTTCTTGGCTCCACGTCTCGTCGATGGGGTCTAAGATCCATTGGGCAAAATCGGCCACTGTGTTCTGTCCCCGAAAGATTTTTTCACGTCCTCCAGGAATCTTGCTACAGTGAGGGCAATGAGTAAAGATAGGCTCTTGGATGCACTTCTCACACGCTCGGTGAGCCACGCAGAAATTAGGAATGTGAATGCCAGTCTCTTGCATGCATTCGAAATCGAAAAAGATGAAATGGCCTTTCTTCTGGTCATTATCTTCTTCTTCAAGTTTGGTTTGGTATTGTTGAATGTAGCATTGGTGTTCCAAGTCCACGATTTGGTGACAAATGTGACATCGCTTCTTTCCTGAACAGACGTGCGCATTGGCATTATTGGTACGTATGCCTTGTCCACAAGTAGGGCACAATCTCAGGAGCTGACAAGCACATTTCCGCTGTGAACCTTGCGTTTTCAGATGTTGTTGGTAACAGGTTGGACTGACAAACGTGCGCTGACAAACTGGGCAATGCACTCGTTCTTGTCCTTCGTCTAGACAGGGCTTAGAGGCTAAACATCCCTCACATTTCGATCCGCAATGCTTGTGTTGCTCTCGATTGTTATAGCCATAGTCACATTTCTCACAGCAATAACCGTATCCCATAAATGCAGTGATACTGGTAATGGCATCGAAATATTCATCGTGATGACAGACGTGAATATATTTTCCGTCTTTGAAAGTTTTGCCTCGAAACAACAGAAGTCCGCGCACTTCTTAAGGGTGTACTTTCAAGGTGTAGCGTGGAGCCAAGACGTCTTACAAGTTTTGCATTTCAGGAATGCCACAGGGTGTGTCTTTGGATATCCCCGCTTGTTGTAACAGGAGTTCTGCTTCTCTTTGTTGCTTGACGCGGTCCGATCGTTGAATAGTTTTCCAGGCTCTTTTCCATTCTGTCGTGTCGTTCTTGTCGGTATACGTTCGTCCCACCACGATGGCACGGGCTAAACACATCTGGTCTCGAGGGTTGTTAATTTGAACGAGGCTGCGCTTGATGCTGCGAAGATTATCTACCAAGATCACCTTTTTGCCATGTTGTCCTGTCCCTTGGGGAAGAGACACATGGGTCATGAACAGTGTTGCTTTTCCGTCGGTGATGTGAAACTTATCGTTGGATTGTTGCACGTGTTGAATCTTGTCCATGACTTTGGAAGGTGTCAATTCTGCCGGGCTGCTAAACTCGATCCAAACGGGTTATTTCAAACTGTCGTGATAAATGGAAAGTCTCAAGCGGTCGTCTTCTTTGGCTTCACATTGCTATTTCAGTGTGGTTAACAAAGAATGCCACACATCGGTGATGAACCCCTCTGCTTTCTCCAACGGTACGTCGGACTTGAAATCTTTAAACTTCACCGTGTACGTGTAGGCTGTGGTTCTAAATTTTCTAGAGGAGCGTCTGCCCGTTTCTCGAATGTGGTAGTACTTTTCAGGGTTTATTGGTGGTGATGGCGGACTTTGACTGGGTGTAGACTCTCTGGGTCTGGATTCTGGCTTACTCATGTCATCTTCAAAATCGCTGGCATGAATTTGAGCCAAGATTTCAGCTACTGTGCGATGCGATAAGTCACGTTTCTGCCTCTTACTTTCTTCTCCTTTCTTCACGAAATGATGCGATCGTATCATCTTGACTGCAAAAAGTCAAATGACTACACTTGAAACGCCATGGACACCTTTATATCCATGTCAGACCAGTGTATATATAAAGAGCTAGTGCCTTCCCTCCCAGTATTCATTTCACTCTCAAACCGACCAGCACGATGGAAGAACCCACACAGTTCTGATCAGAGCTTTGTGAGGTGTCATACGAAAGTTTTCTTCAGACAAGCCGACGGACTACTCTCCCTCCTTTCGAGATAAAAGTCAAGATACTTGCTATATCTGTCAGAAGAAAGGGCATTGGGCTACATAATGTCCAGACCGTCAAAAAAGCAAGACCAGTGTCAGAAGAGACAAAAGTCAAGATACTTGTCATCATTGTAAAGAGAAAGGACATTGGTCTTCAGACTGCCCTAAGAAACAACAGGAGCAGAAGGAGGATGAAGAAGAAGAAGAGGTACACTCGGCAAAAGAAGAACCCCGACACGTTCAGAAAGAGAAGACAAAAGAAAAGAAGACGAGAAAAAAGTGAGGAAGAAGAGGAGGACAAAACTGTGAAAGTGAAGAAAATCAGAAAACAGAGAGAGTGAAAGAAGAAAAAAGACACAGAAGAAGTCTATGAACTTTTTAAAAAAGTGTTGTGTTATGTTGTGTTGTGACATTGAATTGTAAATATTTGTACCAGAATAGACTGAAAAAAACGTAAGTGTCTCTTGGTTTTGATTGTTTAGAATAATAAGGGTCTACACTCACGCACTCACACACGTGCATCATAGGGTTTAAAAATAAAAGGATTTTGAGTTTTAATTGATTTTGGCAAAATGAATAGTATCTCTTTTGGAAAGAAGTGAGTGGCCCTGAAAAGGACCGTTGGGTGTTTTTTTATTTTCTTAGAACAAACTTAGGAACGAGAAGCAATCAGCTTTAACTGTCTTAAGCCTTTGCCACGGCCAAGACCTACTTCTGGACTTGCTCCTTTTAATGATTTGGCAGAAATCACTAGGGGTGGTATCTCCGGTGTACTAACCGGATTAGACTGTTTCGCTCGGGAAGGTCTTTTTCTCTTGGGTCGTAATAAAGAAGTCTGATACATTTGTTTCAGACTTCTTAACTAGGCCAAAATGTCCAAGAGTACCGTTACAGTTTGAGGTTCACTATTCTCCTTCTCTCCTAGACCTTGTTTCTTCTCTGCTGCTTCTTCCTGTCGTTTCCTTCTTGCCTCTTCTTCTTCTTCTCGCTGTTGCTGTTCAAGGAGAAATGCTTGTTCTGCCTCTTTCTGCTGCTGTAAAAATTTCTCCAATTCTTCTTTCTGTCTTTGTTTAAAATCCTCGACGTGTGGTAAAGAAGGAGAAGGTGGCAAAGGTACTGGTACTGGAACAAATTCTTGCGAAGAGAGAAAATCTACTAAATCCCAATTGAAATCGGTCTCTTCTGGAAGTAGCGCTGTGTTGACTTTGGTAGCCACTGCTATGCCATCGCTTCTCGTCTCCACAGCCGGTGCACCCCAATTCATTGTCTTCTTAGTTTCCGTCATGTTTCACAAAACAATGCCGCATCGATTCACTGCGCACAGACGCAAGCGCACCTATATAGGGAATATGACGTCACAGGTAGCTCTCTTCGGATTGGAAGACAGACTCCGCGAAGTGAGTGAATTTTGTAACGCGTGTTGGGATTGGTGAACAATTTCAATCCGTTTCCATCCGCTCTTCCACTATAAATAAACGCCGTTCACTTCATTCCCTTCGCCTGTTCTCGTCACAAAGATGTGGATCAACGTTGAATCGTCTACTTTCGTATCGTCGTTGTTTTTCCGTACGGACTTGCCCATGTATGTCAGATCATCATGGAGAATCGTTAGGATCACCGAGACAAGCGTTTGGAAAAGAAGGACCTATGTGGAAAGACAAGGCTGTCTGAAGCGAGTTCTGATTTATGGACCAGAGGTTAAACGAAGTTTGAGAAAGAGAAGAAGACCTATGCGATGCCCTCTATGTTAACGGAATGGTGTTAACATAAAACCCAAAGGCCCTCCTTTTGAGGGCCACTCCACTGCCTCGAAAAGATTTATTCTTTCTTGCCTAAAAATTTTTTTTATTCGATTTTATAATTTATATTTAACTCCCTAAAACATTATTCTCTTACCTAAAACATTTTTTTAGTCGATTGTATAATTTGTGTATGATAGATTGATGTTCATCAATCTATGGAAAAAAAACGAATATATAAAACATACTCTACTGTTCACTGACACGAACGCGAATGATTCACACTTTATATAGAAATGACACAGGTGGCATGACGTCACGGTACTTGCTATATTGTTGCAACTGTCCAGTACCGTGACGTCACCCTACCTGTTCCATTCCTCTTGTCCCTATACAAAATTCTCATTGTCGCTATACTGTCCCAGGGTGTTTTTTTTGTCGCTATAAATCATGTCGCTATACGGTCCCGGGGGGGGTGTGTCTGTAATGTTAATTCCCATTGTCGCTATAATATCCCACTACACTACTGACGCTGTTGTTTTCTTTAGTGCCATGACTCTCGAAGGACAAGAGCAGTGGACCCACACAGCAGACCATTGGTCAACACAAATGAAATATATGTTTTCCATCGATAAAACATTTCCTGCAATAATAATTTGTTTGCGTGTTTGTTTCTTGATTATTTCGATCGCGTTTACTTTTTGTTTAATCTGTTTGTGGATTTCGACAAATGTTGGCAAGATTTCCAAAAAACTCGCCGACTTTCGACAAGTAAACTCGCCAAGTTTTGTCGTCTAGAAAGACGCCGCTTTGGCGAGTTTGTTTTCTGGTGAGATATCGCATCGGTGAACTGTTCATTTGGCCAGATGTAACATGGACGAAACGTCCTTTTTGTGAGCTGTCAGTCGGAGAGTTGTTGTAGAAGCTTGCAAACTGGGTCTTGTCCACATATATTGTCGAAGCAAAAGTGTCTCAGTCGTGGCAGTTGGACTAAAAACAAATATTGGAAATAGAATAAAAGATGCAGCAGAACAGGTTGCAACTTCGACACTCAGATATTCCAAGGTCGAAAAACAAAGCATTTTTCATTTGTTCCTTTGAAAATAAAATTAAGTGGTCTTGTTCCAAAGAAAGTACCTGGACAATACAAACTCATTCAACGCCTATAGAATTACTTAGAGTACGCTTGATAATACGACATATTTTAGCAAGAAATTAGGTAGAGGTTGTTTAATGTTCAAGGCTGATATTGAATTTGCTAAGAAATTAGGTGGAGGTGGCTTTATGTCTAAGGTTGATATTTATAGTGTATTTCTTATAATTTCAGTGCACCTTGTGGACGAGGAATTACTTCGTTTCTCTTGGTAAGGCTAGTAATAGTTTGAAAAACATAGCCTGTTTATAAGCTACTCTAACTCCCTATTTTGAGGTCTTTAGAGTGCTGATTTTACATTGAGCAGCCTCTAAAAATTTGGCCGTGCTCAGTTGTTCTACATGTTTCTTTCTTTTTGGCGCTCCATATTCTTCTCTTTGCTCTCGTATGTTGAATCACTTTCTCTTATTGTTCTAATTGAAAGGCGCAAAATAAAGTAGAAAATACTGAACCTCTTTACACACTTATGATTTTCCTTTGGATTAAATTGGATTGGAAAGCTTTTAAAACTAGTCTCCTCCCAGGATAGACACAAAATGTGCAGTTTGGTCCAACTTCACGCTATACATTAAAAGCTTACCATGCAGGAATGGCAATCCATGATTTAGGATCCTAATTTATTTTTTATTTTTTATTTTTGACTGGCTATCGTGCCTGGATGAGTTTTTCTATGTCGTTTATAACGATTACAAATAAGGTAACAAAACCTCATCATCGTGTTTTCTGAGCAAGGAATCACATTCAGATCTATAAGTTTGGCAGTTTTTCTTTAATCACTTTAAAGGCCTCACCATCGTTTTAGGCAACAGATAGTAAAAATTTCAGAATTACATCTAATCACCAATACACTGGGTGCTTTTAGATTAGGGGCTCTGTTTAATGTCAGGTGTCCTTTTGGAGAATGTTACACGAAGAGGCAGTAGCATAATATAACTGTGAAGGAAATGTTCCCAACAGTTCCTCACTTGATGGCGAGAGGGACGCATTACGAAACACGTGTCTTGTATTTCATTCTGACAACGAGGCAGTGGTAAAACATATAAAATACTATATCTTCTAAGGATATGTTAATCATTTCCCTTACATTACACTACTTTAATTATAACATATAATATACTATATCTTCTAAGGATATGTGAATCATTTCAATTACATTACACATTACACTACTTTAGATATAACATATAAGATAATATATCTTCTAAGGATATGTGAATCATTTCCCTTACAATGCGCTACTTTAGTTATAACATATTCAAAGAAAACTAAATGACTTGCTCGATCTTCTCTTCAAATAGAAAAATTCACGAATCTAGAGCTATATATGGAACCCGATCCTGTTTGAATCCCTCCACATCATCTTCACATAAAATTGTAACAGCTGCAAAGTTAGTCAATACGCTGCGTTTGCTCTAAGCACTACTGACGCTTACAATGATAAAATAAAAATTTCAACTTATCTATAGAGTTTGGTGCCAAATTATTGGTACTCATTTCTCTGCATCGGTCATTTGCCTTCATTGCATTTCAATTTTTGGCTGCAGCAAAATTATTTCTACACACCTACTCTGGTTTTCATACCTTTATCATTTGCATGTGTGGTCTGACACAACTAAGCATTTTATCGCTGCTGAGAAAACAAGCTCCTCTGATGTCCGTTTTCCATTATGTGGACCATTTTGAGACTGCTAGTCTTGGATCCAAACTAAAACAATAATATAGTGTTAGACAAAACGCTTCGACAGTCTCTGCTTTTGCTTTTGCTGGCCATCTTTGCCGTTTTCTTAGAGCAGACGAGATTATAGTTAGCAGGTAAAGTCAGTTTAATGTCGAGTAGGTGTAAAATGTGCATGTGCATTCGGATAAAGTTATTTGGGGCATGTACGATTGAAAACACGGCATTTTAGGTATCCCGACACATTTGCGCATTGCCAGACAACATATGAAACTTGCATGCTTGTAAGGAATTTAAAACATTTTATCAGTTTAAGATGTTACAATGGACCATAATTTGCACTCAGCCGTGTACAAAATTATCGTTGGGAATTAGATTGTACAACGCTCAAAGACGCTGAAAATTGTATTGGCTTAAATCCTCAAATATACACTTCACACAGTTTTTAGCAATGGTGACCCAACAACTGCCAGGTCATGTGCTCGTTCATAACCTCAGATTAAGGCTATGGGCAGACAGAGGATAAATCCATATACTCATTTCTGTGTTGATAGTTCATACCTTGGATTGTTCACGTGGGATTGGGCTTTCTTAGGCAGCCGAATTTGATGAGTTCAGGCATTGAGTAACATTGTTTACTCACCTCAAATGGCTTTCTTGCACTTGGTCTGCTCACTAAATAATCGTCAAGCTTATATATTATTGCTTCTGATTGTTTCACTTCCCTACCTTGACAACATACAGTGGTTCCAGTATATTCCTTCTTGACTGTCTGAATTAACTGTAGGGTATGTAACATCCCATGGCAATTTTAGGATTCCACCCTTTCGGGCATGTGCCTAATTTATATGCATTCACAGACGAACTGGGCTTTTCATTTGAGAGCCCATGAAAGATTCATTTCGGGTGCGGGTTTTGGAGAAGGACAAATATAGCATGCGCCTTGCATTAAGCAGCATGCAGCCGTTCTGTATTCAACGATTGCACAGTACAGAGGATAAAGCGCTAACTTATACTATCCACAACGTTACATCTAACCTCGCAAAGGAAAAAAACCTCCTTTCTGATGGTGTGATACATTATTATGGTTTATCTTAATGCTTATACGTTGATACATTCTGCAGACCATCGACTGCATCTGTACTTATGTTTCGTGCTTATCACATTATCACATCCTATACACACTTAACTATGTACAACAGACTTCTTATCCGTCTTGACACTTGTGTGATTAAGTGTATGCAGGTGTTGGTCTCTTATGTTTCATGCTTATCACCGTCCTGCATGTTCCATCCTACAACAGCATAAATACAGACTTCTGAAGACTTTTTCATCTTGGTAATGTATGGATCTACACGCATTTAGAAAACTTCCCAGGTCTTGCAAAACTGATTAATCGAATGGAATATCATGTATGCTTCAATTACGCAAAGTAGACTACAGTACGTGATACATTTATACCTCGCAGATAAAGTGTATTCTTTATTTATGCTATTGACAACATATATGTGCTTGATTCTTTCAATATTGCTTACCTCTTAATTCGTACTGTTAGATATTGTGTTGTGTCTGCAATTTGCATTTATCACTGAATGTATTTTGACTTTTCATATTTTTGGAGTGCAGTCATTATTGTGCTAGATACATTGAGAAAGTTATGGTGCTAACAGGCTTTGGATCGGGAACCCATTTATATGTAATTTCTTTAGCTTTATGTTTACCTTTAATCTCATTCATGTCGCCTCAGTGTAAAGGGGGTGCCTGCCAGACACATGCTCGTAAGTAAATCTGTCTAGCTTGTGGTGTGATTTTCTGCCCCATCTGTGTGTGATGCTAAGGGGTGATGTGTTTACATTCATTACACTTTAATTTATCCCAGATACGATTACTTGACCACAATCGTTCACATTTTGAGCAAAATCTGCCAAAGCTCTTGAGACATTATCATAAATACCAGGACAAGACATTTTCTTTCTTCTTATAATTCTATAAAACTGGTTCTACCAATGACCTGAGTATCAGGTCTAACGTTCAGTAGCAAGTTTCTTGTGGACGAGTTGTCTACAACATTATGCATCTCGCCACTAATGTATCCCAAATAATACTTAAAACTTTATAATTTCACAATTATGTTGGTTTCTTCTAAATGTAGGGGTGGTTTGGGGTAGGGCTCACAGTCATCGACTCTTTGTAGACAGTAGTAGTTTTTCCAACATATATCAGATGTAGATACAGGATGTAGTAAGTGGATTTGTACTACAGTGTACACATATATTCATGTATTATAATACATTTCAGGATGCTAACTGGGATATAGGGCAATTCAACCTTTTACAGAGGTCTATGGAGTTGTAGCCAATTGTGGCGATTGGTCACCTAATTTGCGAATGAGTTAACAATTTTCTTAGAAAAGACCTCGCGACTTTATGCTACCTTCCACATTGAACGCTATTCGGTAGCCAGTCTAAGTTAAATTGCAATCATTTAAAGTAGTCTACATTCACTTTACTGAATAATTATTGCAAACAACGTAATCCTTTCCTCCTATCTTGTTACGGTTGTGTGTGTAGGTCTACAGTGGGTATCTAAACTTCAATCTTGGACAACATAATTTTGTAAATATGTATCAAATGTTTAGATATGTAATTATTATATATTACATTGTAAATATTTGTATATGTCTAATTTTCCTGTACATAATATGTCTAGCTGTGACGGTGTTTTCTTTCTCACACGTGAAACTTCATTTTCTGACCCATCAATGGCATAGTAAAAACATGTCGAAAGTTTTACATGTTTTACACGTTGATCTAGTGTAGTTATAACTAATTGATATCTAGTGTTCAAAATTTGTGCAAAACTTTCGTTATTGAGATTTAGGCCTCGTAATAAAACCCCTTTCAACAAACTAACTGTTTCTTGTCATTTCACAAGACTATCTCTATCATAGAGCATCTTTTGCTTAATGGTCATTTCCTTTTTTGCAAGACTTGTTTTTCCACTGAGGTATCGCAACTACAGTAAGACTTGTTTTTCCACTGAGGTATCGCAACTACAGTAAGACTTGTTTTTCCACTGAGGTATCGCAACTACAGTAAGACTTGATAAGATACAGACTTATGTTGGTTTCTTCTCAATTATTTTTTGGGGGTGGGGACATACAGCCATCATTACCCCTAAGTTAGCAGTGGATTTTCAACATGTACCTCCTGCAAATATAATGTGTAAGTCGTTTAGTTGTAAACCACAACATCTCCTTTTGAAAGTGCTCGTGTACATCATTGCTCCTTGAGGGGATTAAATTGGAAACTATGCCTTATTATAGTATCTGGTTTTATGTTATTGTAATTGGAGAAATTAACGCCAAGATGGCTCTTAAATTTACCAATAATTAAATAAAGCTTAAGAATTAGGTTCTATATCGACATCCTTCTCCCGCAACCTATTATCTTTGATTGTTTATTCATAACTGGAAATTGATCAGCACAATTGATTTTAAGGTTTCCATAAATACAAACTTTGCTACGGCAAGATTTTACTTGCTTTTTTCCCGATTCCTTGGTTGGCTGTTTAAATGGTTTTGTTTTATTTCAAGAAATTTTTCTGAAATTCTCAGAAATAACTCTCTGCGACTTTCGACCAGTTAGTTAGGCGAGTGAGTCGTTTAGAAAAATGTCGCACTGCCCAGTTTGCCTTTCTGCGAAATGTTGCATTGGCGAGGTTATCATTCAGCAAGATGTAGCATCTACTAATTGTCCATTCTCAAGGATCAGTCACTTGCAAACCGTGGTATAATCTTGCAAACTGGCACCAGTCTACAAAAACGTTTTTGATTCAAAAAACACTTACTGGATAGAGATTAAAACACTCAAAAGAACTTTCAGACTATGAAAAAATCCCACATTTCAATGAGAATGAATTCTACAGCTACCTCGAGTTGAAAATGAATAACACAATATTTATTTTGAAAGTGTGCTTTGAAGACTTATGTCTACAATACTGAGGGAGATATTTTGATATTCTAATTGGGTTCTTTACAGGTGCAGGTGATGACATATTCATATAATTCATAGCTGAAGTTTGAACCACTCGATTAGAAGTTTCATTCACTTTAGAAGAGTATTTCTTCACCTTAGAACACGTTTTCAAGACGGATGATGTCCTCAGCCAGTACGACGCTTCAAACAGCCAGAATGAGGCCCTTAAAGCAGATCTAGAGGTTTTGTAGACTATGTATACATTCTTGGATGGAAACCAAATGAAAATGATATTCGAAATCTTTGTTAATACTAGAACTCATAAAATTTCCAAATCATTGTCAGTTATTGTAATTTACACCGTGACATCATTGATTAGCAGGTTTTTCTGATCGATGATTTAGATAGTTTACCACATGAAACGAGAGATGATTACATGACATCCAATGGAATTGGAGATTTTACTGATTTTTTTATTCGTGTTGGACTTAACTCTGTATGTATTTAGTGCACGTTTCATAACATCCAAACATATCGATTTAAAACTGGCAAGAGGAAATAAGGTGGAAATAGAACCCACGGAAACAATGTTTAATTATGATGTACTAGATGTTTTGTTATCGATGCATTGTACCTCACACAAGCATTCTTCTGACAACTTCTGTAATTGAAGTTTTATGTTTATAACGTGCAATTACAATGATAATAGAAACTGGCTAAACAACACTGTTCACAAAATTTGCTCAGTTAATAACTTTCCCATTTTAAATTGTATGATTTTTTAGGTATCCTTGTATTTCTTTCCTCGTACGGCATTTTGGCATGTACTAATTTACTATCACTGGCTGTCGTGTTATTATATTTGACCAAAGAAAGCCTTTTTGTTGCTCAGCATCAGATCCTTCATATGGATTGCTGTAGGATAGAACAATTCCATTTTAGGGTCAACATTTTGTCTCAAGCATGAAGTTATGTCGAGTCTGACGTAAATTCTGATAGGATGGAAATTTCGTATCCAACATCGATGGAGTGTTGTCGTCACTGATGTCACTTTCAAACAGCAAAACACAGATTGAATATATACTCACCATAAGATATAAAATATTTGGTTTGAGACCACTAGAGATATTGGTAACACACAGCATCCGAAGTATGTATTCCAGACAGACTGAATAGTGATACAAATGTAAACAGGTGAACCAAATGAAATCCACTCTTATCAATAAAGTTAAGTAAAACAGCATCCGATTCAACTTTGGATTAGAATTGATTTCAACTTTCATAAATAATAAAATGAACATGGATTTAAAAAATAAAATAAAAAACTTGCAAGAAGTAATATCATTATGGTGCTTTTGTAGTTTTGTTACTGGTATGGGTCAAAGCTATCTGCACACAATAACTTCAACCTCGCATCACACGCCAGTGCATTTGCGCACGCGTGAACACGCGGTGAACCTCGCGCGATTGTAACCTTCGGGCTCCTACAAAAGAATTAAACAAGACGTGCTCAGTCAGACAAATACGAGATAACAGACAGATTGATATAGACTGGCAAATATTTTGTTCGATTTTTATTTAATGTAAATCAGCTATCTGTTTTGGATTGCTGGCGCATCGGTTCCGTATCTGTATTCGGCGTCGACGGTGATTTTCCATTTAAACCAGTATTGTCTCAAACTTCGTATTGCTAACGGTTTTATCATCGATAGACACCGAGCAGAGTTTACTAATCGCACTAAGAATAATTTAGTCGCCGCAATAATTCCTGAATAAACACATATTCGGTTATATAAACGTAACGAAATTACATTTGCGGCGGTTGCTATCGATATAGCTCTGACAACAGTTCGAATTGGTGTTACTATTATAGGCGCTGTGGTTTCGATTTCAGCCACACCCATGCCAACAATGGTTCCAGAGGAGACTCCACAAAAGGTTCTGCATCCACGCAGACGCGTTTGTGTTTCGTGAATACTCTTGTTCTCTTGGTGACTTCGTCACGCAGTTGTTGTCCTGCTTCGACTATTTTCTCTAGTCCATAACCTTCAGGATCTATCATAGTTCTTCTATTAATAATGAGATCGCGAACAATAATTGCTCGAGGTTTGGCTTCGATGCAACATTCATACGCAATTCCAACACATTGCTACTTTTTACTGGTACAACTACCATTCAGTCGAAGAAATATCTATTTGAGGAATATTTAAATTCACCGGCGTTTGTGCGTTCTGGGGACCTAGCTCCAGGTTCACTTAGGACCATGTTGATTTCCCCATTAATAAGGGTCAGAAAGGATCGTTCTCGTTTTTGAGCAAGAAATGTGACGTGGACAAGTGCGTCATTGTTGAATAACAGTGGCGATTTTTCTCTTTCATTGGCTGAGTCAATGTTGGTACAACATATGAACGAGAAATGCAACAGGGGTGGATTTGTCGGTGAACTTCATTTTATCGTCGTAGAAACAATCTCTGATTGCTTTCACGCCAGACGTGGTCAGTGCGATTACACCAAGCTGATACTTCAGAGTGGTCCCAAATGTCGATTTCTATTTGGTCCGTAGCAAAATAATATTTCAGCATATACGAGACTATGCTAACGTCACTCTGGCCTAGATATTGGTCAACAAGTGGGAAAACAATCACAATCGATATTAGCATTCTCTGTCAGCCGATCCAACACCTAATTAATAATTTTCCTCAAAGTCATCATCGTGTGACCAATCAAAATCAAGCTCGTTTATGAAATAAATCTTAAACACAAACGCAAACATTGGTAAGAGTCCTTCGAACAGACTTTTATCTCTGGCAATTTTTGAACATTATTGTCTTTGGCGGTACGCGTTACTAATGGTACACCACGCTAATAAGCAATCACTATTGTCATTGCACACCACCGGTCACTAAATCCGGCTACGATGAACAGATACGATTCATAGCAGTGCACCTTTAAGATGTAAGATTTAAGCTTATTCAACATCCGGACTATCACCGACTCCAATGAAAGCAAGTCTACCATTTGCTATGTCATTATATTTTCCGCTGCTTCGCTGGTTAATATTCCACTTTATACACCATAAATTACAACACGTATAGGTGAAGATATGGCTGATAACACCTGGGCAGTCTTTACATTGATATCGTCTTTGATACAAGCAATAGAAAACATCCAAGTATCTGATTCCCTGGTTCTCAGTCATTTAGACCAAGCTTTGGGCGAAGGCGCCTCGCGATTTCAAAACAACGTCGGTGAAAACCATGTTGGGCGTTTTACGTTTTACAGTTTCATTTTGAAAATCACAAGCTCGACATAGTCGACGTCATCAACAACCCTGATGGTAAACTCAGTCAAAAACGCTTTGGTGGCAAATGTAAAATCAACAATCATGCCCGTACGAGTCAAAATACAAACGATGTTGAGGCGTTACCATGTATGCGACCTAAAGAGTCCCAGGTTATGTTGTCAGATCCAGGTTGGTGATGCCGGTTTCCCTCATTGATGCAAATTCATTCCGCATAAAGACACCTCGAAAATGCTTCAAAACCTTTCTCCAGTTTCATTCTACAAGACGATATCAGTCCTAGAGAAAATTTTTAGATTTTTCCAACCGATCGTCTTTTTCAGAGTCATATGAGATGCAGTTCTTACGGTCCCTAACGCAGCTGCTTGTGCAAACGCAGGAGCCGCAGACGCTAACAGCGAAGGAATGGCTACGAGGAATGGAAATATTTCACTGATCTTTTGCATTTCCATCTCATCCATTCTTGGATAAGTTTAATGTCACAGAGTGTTTTTTGGTTTGACCATATTAATCTGATCACGTTGTTCTTTGGATTAGCCACACGGGAATAATTCCAGTTAACTTTGCCGTAGAAAGATAACCTTGCAAATCGTTTCTTATTGCGTTTCTCATGGTTTCAGCCCGCCTTCGGCTACGTCCAATTTAATGTCGTGATATGACATTATTTTTGATCGACCTAATTAATTACAACAACTCGAAGTTTGAAAATACTTCACTAGTTTTACACTGGTGAGTCAAGGACCCTCATCGGGCCACCTATGTTTTCAAGCATCTTATAAGAGACAATTACAGCAATGCATCTGTAATTGGGGAAGTGGTCAGCGGTCAAATTAGTAACACGTGAATCAAAGTGCATATCGACTACGAACCGCTTAACCAGGCCAAGGGATTCCAATGAAAAGTAATCAATCAGGTGCAATGCATTGAAGTCTTTCAAGATTGTTTGTGAGGTCAGGCAAAATTTGTTTTGAGGGTTCGTGATGACCTTTTAATCGTAGGGAAATATCTGACACTCCTAAAAAGTCATTGATCATTTTACTACGACGTTTTCCGGCACCCACCAGAGCCGTTTATTGAAATGCTATGAAACCATGTCTTGGTGCGATGAGGACATTTTGGGTAGATATTTGCCATGATAACTGATGAATATTGCCTTTATACAAGTCTATTGTGAGCTAGAGAAATGTTCGCGTATGAAAATTGCAGAATCCTTCGCCGGACATATCATTGAATGAGCAATATCGCATACTTCCGTGGGAAATTCAACAACGACCCAGACTGTACTCTCCCAGAACACTAGTTATTCGCAGGAATGCCACAAACGGCTTCGATCGGATATTATGCTAACCGTAACATAGGCGCAGTGATGCTAGTGCGATCTTGAGTGTGCGGGATTTTCTTGCAGCGATTGATATAGAAAGCATCACATACAGTTTTGGTGTGTTTGACAAAAACGTGATCATCGAGGTAACGCTCAGGGTTGTATTTGAAACAACACGCTGAAGGCAGCATGGATTCTGAATTAAACATAAAGTTTTTCAATCATACACGTGTCACAACTAGTCATCGATGTTGTATAAATCATCGATTTCTTTTATATGTTCTTACATCAAAGAGAGAGACTTCCCCGGATTCATGATATCCTTGGTAGGCGAATACTGACAAATCGATGCAGTCTCATTATCGACCTCTAATGCGTTGTTGCGTCGGATACGAAACAAGACACTCCATTGTAGATGACACTGTGAAAGTTTGTTGATTTCGCTATACAAAATCACAAGCTCACAGCTAAAGAAGTGTCCGAAATAAAATGAATTTAAATTTCAAAGTAATTTCAATCTCTGTGAAATTTTTCTGAAATTCGTATCGCGGACGAGAGCCCAATTTCTGTTACGACTCTATAGGCTTAAACTAAGCAAAAGAAAGAAGCAATACCAAACATTTCATTAAACGTAACAAACATTTTAATTATCAACATCATAAAATGGAAATGTAAGAAGAACTTACAGCATTATGAACTAAATCCGAAATAATTAATGTCCTATGTAAGTTCTATTAAAGTCCAAAAGAAATGTTTAGTTAAAATTTCAGATCCAAGAATATACTGGTCGGCCAACAGTCCAAGAGCCCTGACTCGTCAAAATAGCATTGTCCAGAATTCCTTTGAACAATTCACAATAGTTCCAAAATAATATTGTCCAATGAACACTTTATATTCCATTGAATAATCCAAACAAACGTTTTTTTTTTCCTCTCAAATAATATCTAAATACAACGTAAAATACTTCTGCAGACTTGATATTACATCAAGAACACAAGAAAAAGGCGTGCAAAATGTATCCAAAGGTAAAACACGTATTTTGCCTCCCAAAGGTAAATCACTCATTATGTCTCTACTTATCACTTGCCAAATTGCAAATCTCCAACTTCGTAGAAGAAATTACATGACTTAGGTCATGCAATGTTAATTAACCTAATTCTACCTGACCGATACCACCTGACCGACCTATCCAATCGGAAAAAGACAGAAACATGTAAAGATATTTACTAATAACTTTATTATTAGTAACTGTCAACATGTACGTAAGCATCAATTTATAGATCCTATGACATTTTACGTTTTTAATATCTTAACATAGAACCCATGTACGTACGAAATTTCAACTAAAGATAATCACTACAATTTATAGTCATGAATAAAAATTGCAAATATTATTGATGTGATAACGTAACAAACAAGAAGAATCTTTATTACACATTAGCCTCTTGGCCTTATGAAACATATATAAAAAATAATAACAAATTAAAGTAATGGCAGATATTTAATAATATGCAATATAAAACTATTCTCTCAAAATCACACAGTGTAATTGTAAATGGAATAATATCACAATGAAAACGTTATACCATTGCGTCAAATTATGAATCACTATGATTTATCAATTATTGTAAATTACTACAAAAGACCTAACTACCAAAAATTCTGGAAGAAAAACCAAAATGTAAAAGAAGGAAAAATACAGTCTAATAAAAAGAAAAGAAAAAGTACATTATCACATACTGGATAAATTAAATCGTCGTAATTGATTTTTACTGGTTGAGAATGTGTACAATTTATTTAATATTATCTTATTTTAAAATCCTCAACACATTATGGTGCAGACTTTAATAAATCACTGTGATTCTCAGAAGTACTAAAAAGAAAAACTTTGTTTTATATAATCTGCAATATCTGGTGCTTTATTTTATCCTTTTGTCCCTCTTGTACTCATTGCAACTAAAATTAGTGAAAAGACATCATACGTGTTGATATGACTTAAAATTAATTTTTTCAGACTATTAAACTGGCCAGAACTACTTAGATGTTATTCAGACTGTTGTGATCCGTACTACTATTATTACCTATGTATGTATGTATGTATGTATGTATGTATGTATGTATGTATGTATAAAATAGAAAGAAATCAGTACTGGATGTAAACAAATGTATAATTGGGCAGTCTCTTATCTTTATCTGCTCAGAAATATTACAAAATCATTGCAAACGTATGAGGCTTCAGTAAACATGGAAGAAAGATTAAAAAATGTAATTTGATAAGCATCATTATAAAATTTGTGTCATTCCATTAAATATTTTGACCCAATTTAAGTGTGCAAAAGCGAACGAATTATTAATTAAACAGACATCCGTAAGCTAGATGGCACGCTTTTGCCTTGCACAGAACCGTTTCAGACCAAAATCCTGGAAGATATTATATTTTAGCAAGACCGGAAATAGTATAGTGCCAGTTTTCAAAATGGCAGACAAGGAACCTTCGCATGAGGAAAGTGACCATGAATCAACAAATGAAGATGGATTGTCAGAGAAAATTACATTCAAATCATTGGTTAATATGGAAACAATACCCAGTTATATTTTACTCGCATTATTTCACTCATTTGTTTACTACTGATTCCTTTTATGACAAGTATATGCGTTGAATGAGTTAGAGTAACCTATTTTCGTGCAAGTTAAACTTGTATTTCTTAACTGTTTTTTGCGTCATCCAGAAATTCGCAGTAATTGAGACATCAGACTATTTCGTACTTCTGTTTCCATTGTCGCGTAATTATCAAAACGTAAACATTTCGTGGTGTTACTTATTTTAGGAGAAAAAAATCATCCTTGATGCAGATTAAGACAGTTTATCAATTTTGCCCACGACCATGTTTGCATGAAATACTATATTCTTGAGTCGTACACATGTTAAAATTATATGTTGCAGTTACAATTGAATATTTTATGTATAGTTTTTGGGAGCACAATTAAAAATTGCACTCATCTTTGTTATATTTTTCCAAATAAATTCACAGGTTGCATTCAAACGTGCACGAGCGACCATTTTTAATATTGGTCTTACTTTTTGGTCACTTGTTGCCAATTTTTGGCCCTACCTTATTTCATGCTGAAATTTGTTTGCATATTTCTTTCAAATGGTTATATAGAAATGTTTTGTGATCATTCACCTTCAAGAACAATTCACTTTTTCTTTGTTTTAGATACTTCTGAAGCCCGTTTGTGCCTCTTTTTCAAGCTCCCCCACCCTTTTTTTTGCATGAATTACCATATTGATGAGCTATACACAATTTGAAATTATAAGCTACTCTTAAAACCAATTGTGTATATTCATTACAGTGTTCTTGTCACATATCAGTTGATCTCAAATAATTTAATAAACCACAATTGCCATTTTAGTTAACAGTACAGGTCACATGTATTTTCAGAACCCAACACATCATGGTGGGGACTTAATCCCTCTACTTTCGCTCCTTGATAACACTCCGCAATGGAACAATAAAATACTTGCAAATCACCACTGTGCCCCAGTTGGCATGCTGATGGCATCTCCACCATGTAGTGGCTGATCGGTATTACTGATTGACCTTTGAACAGCCAGTCAGTGAAGACATCCCATGGAAAGACACTGATTTTACACTTAAGTGCAAACAGTGTGTTTAGTCTTTAAGCAGTAATGCCCCAGTTATGAGACCGAATATACATGTACACAACTATCAACAATCAAATTTCTGAATGCACATGTACTTTAAGGGACTGGCCATTTAATTTTATGGGGCTAAATTATTAATTCCAACTGTGATATTTATTATTATTTCATTAATCACAAGATAAGTTTGTTCAAGTAAAGCAAGAAATGGCATAGTGTTCTTTTTTAACCTCAAATCAGAATAAGACAATAGTTTTCAAGCTTTTACCCCTACTTCCCCCATCTTTTATAGACTTAAATGTTTTCTTCCTAATAAAGATTCGACTTAAGTGGATGTTCAGCAGAAATGAAGCCAGTGACCATTGTAAACACTGTTGTAAAATGCTAGGATCAGAAGATGTCTATTTCAGCTTGGGAAAGGTGCATTTCAAATAACTTGGCACATAGCTCATGTAGATCAAATTATGGTCCAGTCATTAACAATGGAAGTTTTACTAATTGACATTTGAATAGTCAATAAATGATGACCACCCACAGAAAGTCCTTGACGTCATGCATGATTTACAATCAGATACCATTTCAGTAGTCAAGTGATCTTAATTTCTGTTAGTTGGGACAATAAAAAGAAAAACTAAGTCTTTTATATTTTGTATATTTAGAGAAGGTTGATTGACTTCTTTTGCAATATGTTTACACTTTTACTTTATGCAATGAAATCTTAACAAACTTTTGCACTTACTTGACAAGAGGCACACCATATTGATCTGCTCTTGAACGTAGTCCAAGTTTCCTCTGACCCTTGCCACCCCATTTTTGATATTTGGATATTTATGTTGGGGTGTAGGGTCATAGTCCATTCCCTATCGAAAAGTTGGAATTCGCTGACACCATTTGGTGTCGGCATAGGGTAGCTGTATACTAACTGGCCTAGCAAACTTTAACGACCTTTCATCGAGATATACCTGCATGAAATCGATAGGAATATGATTTATTTTCTCAGAAATAGCGAGTGTAGCATTCGTTATATCTTTAATCCGCTGAGAGACAAGATGCAACTATAGTGTTGATGAAGTTTGACCTGGAACTTGTCATTTGCATTCCGAGTCACATGACTACACAAATCTCGCAACCTACATGTCAGTGACATCGGAGGTCCAATAGTCACATGATGTCAACAGTAAACCATTTCGAAAGTTGTTGTTCATAGAATTCAAAAATATTAATTAAAAGTCACGTAATACTTGTACATAAATATGATGCACACTTAATTCTCAACATATTTCTTCTGAGAACAATGACTAGAAACCTGTCAGTATCGCAGCAAGATGGAGAAAACCTGATTCATCAAGTACTAAACACGTGTCAGCGATGTAGTTTGTTGGTATCACGTGACTACCGCATTGACCTGTGCTCACTGCCTGTTGAATCTGTTTTTTTTTCAAGCTGCTGCAACATTTACAGGTATCTGGTCGTTGTTTCCAGAATAAATATTTTGAGAAGTTTATGTTCTTTTATTTTTATATAAATATTACGTGACTTTCATTTATATGTTCGATTTGTTTTCCTACAGCAACATTAGAAATGGTTAAATGCTGATATCACATGCCTATTTGAACTCAGAAGTTATTGACATGTGGGTCACGAGATTTGTGTAGTCATGTGACTCGGAATGCAGCTGGTGAGTTCGGGTCAAATTTCATCAACGCTATAGTTTTGGCTAGCCTGTCAGCAGATTAAAGATATAAGGAATGCTATACTCACAATATCTGAGAAAATAAATCATATTCCTATCGATTTCATGCAGGTATATCTCGATGAAAGGTCGTTAAGGTTTGCTAGGCTGGTTAGCAAGCGGCTACCCTATGCCGACACCAAATGGTGTCGGCGAATTCGAACTTTTCGATAGGGAATGGACTCTGACTCTACCCCCCAACATAAATGTCCAAATATCAAAAATGGGGCGGCAATGGTCAGAGGAAACTCAGACTACTCTTGAACGGTGTCGATTTTTCTTGCTGTTTAAACATGAAAAGTAATCCTCTAGGTTCAGACAGTTAAATTCTAGTTGATAGCCACTTTTGTTTAAAAAAAAAAAACCAAACAACAAAAACAAAAGCAAACTGAATTTATGAATCGTGTAATGACACAGACAAAAGGCTGAATATACATATTCGTTTAATTTTAACTACACATGTACTTAAAGGCAATTTAATTTATGGGGCTAGATTGTTCTTTCCGACCAGGATATTTTTTGTTATTTCATTCATCACAAGACATTTCAAACAAGAAAAAGAATGGCATGGTATCCTTTTTATAATACAAATCTCAAGTTTAAATCACCCCTCTATAATGCTATGATTGGATGTCAGAATAAATAGTACAATAGATTACTTAGAACTCACCTGAGCCAGATCAGTCCCCCCCCCCCCAGCACATACACACACACAGATGTGCAGTCACTTGTCACTTTAAATTTGACCATCGTTTTATTCTTACTCAGGTTTATTGGGTATTATGCATACTTTTAGTAAATAGACACAGACGTTTGCTTTTGGTGCCCTTTTGAGGAAAGATATGGCCCTTTTGAAGTTTTTGAAACCCCTCCCTCCATCCACCCAACACTTGACCCGATCTGGCTCTGCTCATGCATGGGGTAACTATTGAAACTTGGGCAGTATTGTTTCACATCAGTCAAGTATTAATGTGATCTTGTTGTAAAATGTTTGATGTCTATCATTTGTTATCATTCTTTTCACTGCAGAGAGTGCAATATTACTGAATTTCGTATGATACTTAACATATTATATTGCACAAACTGCAACAGAAATAAGGAAATGAATTCATCTGAACATTCCAGTAACATAGTATTGAGAATTGTTTTAAAAAAGATTTAATTCGCTAAATGAACTCTACATAGATTCATAAGGACTTTAAGTTTTTGTTTCTTTTTAGTAAAGGATTCCATAATGTGCAGTAGAAAGCACTGAACTAAATTTGAGATAAATGTAGAGACCAAATTTGGTATTGATGCTACTGATTGGTCTTTGTGTAAAGTCATAACATCATGTTGGAGAAATGTAAACTTTACAGCTATTTTATCAAGATTGAGAGAGAGAGTGAGACAAAGATAAGGAATCAATCCCATGTCCTCCACTTAATCCATTTTAGCTGCAAAGCAGTATACCAAATACAGAAAACATCTAAAAAATATTGAAAGAAATTGGTATGCATGTTTTATTTATTTTTTTTGTCTTAACAGCCGAAAACTCCAGTAATCACAAACAGGAAACTGCATTGAAATAATTAAACAGCTTAGATTAATATTATGATTAGGTTTTCCTTACAAGAATGAACAAATAATAGGACACATGTCAATACAACCATGCACAATGCCTTAAATTCGTTGAAGATTTAGGATTTGAAAATTTTCCACATTAGTATTCATTTCAACAATACACTGAGGTCAGATCAATTAGGAACAATTGCCAAACTTCTGCTGTTAATGATGGGACCATAATTTGAGGTGTAATGTACAATGTACAAAGTCAGGTGGCTTTGTGTTAGAAATGCTCCTTTCCCTCACTTAAATTATCATTATCTTCTGATGCTAAAATTTTATAATGGTGTTTACAATGGTCACTGTCTTTATTTCTGCAGAACATCTGTTCAAGCCAATTCTTTATTAGGGAGAGACAATTTAAGTTTCCAAAGGGTTATATTGTTTGAAACAAATTTATC